>LPNX011119452.1:325778-356271 GCA_001517045.1 Pseudotsuga menziesii | reverse complement strand
ATCACCAATATATAGAAAAATAATGAAATCTCCTCTAAATCCATTGTCTTAAATCCCTTGTAATAACCCCTTAATATTTAAAACCATAAATATTAAAACATTCTATTATAACCATATTTAAACATTACTATCATGTGGAAACTAGAGTTAAGGTTGTTTAAAGCTTTTAAACATATTCTCCATTTGCGTGGACATACAAAAAAAAACCTACAAATAATATATCAGTTCTCCATTTGTTGTAGTGAAAAATATATCAACCAAGTATGTAATGCAAACCTGCAAACAATATATCAGTTCTCTATTTGTTCCAATGAAAAATATACCAACCAATTATGTAATGCAAATAATACTTGAGCTATCCAGATAATTGATCATTAATGATATGATACAAATATTACATGTGAGTTCACTGCAACAAAATTATCATTTTCAGTGGATACACAGATTGCAACAATATGGATTAATACCTGGGGGATACATATAATTAATGACCTAATACAAACATTACCTTCCCTCCGGATCACTGTAACAACATCCATTGCAACAATTAATTTGTGGGGATATGGAACTAATTTGGGAAGGTAACAAATTGATTTGCATAGGTAATAAGAGTATTAATAGAGTGCCATAACAATATGATATTAATTACCAAAAATAGTATCTGCATAATCAAATATATAAAGTGATACCCCTCCACGTATCATCGATGGCTATACCCCGTAGCATGGTAATCCATGGAAACCTACCTTTCAACTACACATTATGTGATTTTAACGACAAAATGGGTGAGTATTGGATTCGATAGAGGGGAAAGGGTTTCGACTTTGAGATATTTGATCTCTCTGGACACTTGGTAGAGCCACCTTTAAGATGGATCTATGCTAGTTTAATTAAATGAGAAATATCTAATTTAATATAATTTATTTAACAAAATAAAAAAAATAAAAATTATATAGATAATAAAATGTAAAAAATCCATTTATATACAAATTTTGTAAATAAAAGAATGACTTTGAATAATTCACTTTCGGAAAAATTTCTTAAAGTCAACCTTCAATCACAAGATGCACGTAATCCTCAAAAATTGATTTATAACTTAACTAACTTACATATGAATTAATGTTGAAAATAAGTAATCCAAACGATGTGTATAGAATTCACTTACATAATTGGTTAGAGATCCATATTTTTACATCACATGTAATTATTAATATACTATAAAATTAAATTATATTCATGACTAACTCACTAAACTAACTTCCAAGGGATTATTATGTTTTTCTAAGGAATTATCAAATTATTGTTAGCATTTTATAAGGTACTTAGTATTCAAGTAACAAATCAAACAACTCTTTTTCTATATACTTTGAATCAAATGATATTTAATTGAGTGTTATTAGTTTCATATTTTTCTCCATAAAAAAAAATATATAATATATTTATATTCATATATATTAAGAGGAAGGTATTAAGCAACTTTGCTGTTAATTTCACTCGTTAACTATTTCATTACTATTATGGGCCAAGGTTGGCTTAAAGAAGAAGATTTATGACACATGCATCAAAATGATGGGCAAATATGGAAAGCTTATATTGATTTATTGAAATCATCTAATATAAGGCTTTCTAGAAGTGAAGAGGTTCTGGTCTAGGATTTTTCTAAAAATGGTATCTATTCTCCAAAAGCAGGTTATTGTCAGCTGTTAAAAGAAAGTGAGGAACCATAACATGTTTAGTGGTGGAAGGCACTTTGGAAGTTTAAATGTCCATTAAAATCTAAAATCTTCATATGGTTTTCGTTGTCTAATACATCCTTCTTCCATCCTTCTTGCATCGACAATACATCCTTCTTCCATCGACAATGTAGATCCAGATTGTTGAAAGCCTAACCATATTTCTGAAATTTCCATAGGGGAGGGAGCATCTATCAAAGGTCATGTTCATTTAAAGAAAGCTGCCAAAAGTCATTTTCAACTATTGTTTCAGGAGGAAGGTCTATCTGTTGAAGAGGGTTTTGTTGAATTTTTGGAAAACATTCCTTCACTTGCCAGCTCAGAGGATAACAAATATCTATTGGATCATTTCTCTGAACAGGAAGTTATGGACGCCATTTGGGCAACGGAGCCGGATAAAGCTCCAGGTCCGGATGGATTTTCCTTTCACTTTTATAGAACCTGTTGGAATATTATTAAATTATATTTGATCCGCATGCTATCTTCCTTCCATAAAAAAGCTAAAGTTGGAGGGAATACTAACTACACCTTTCTTGCTATAATCCCTATGGAAGCTAACTCCTCTTCTTTTGATAGGTTTAGACCTATCTCGCTGTGCAATGCCTCCTACAAGATTCTAGCCAAACTTCTAGCTAATAGATTAAGACTTTGCTAAGTAAGCTTATCTCTCCTCTCCAGGGGGGTTTTGTAAAAGGAAGGCACTTAATAGATAATGTAATACATGTTCAAGAAGCCCTACATTCAAGCTTCCAAATAAAGGAGAAAGGCATGCTTATCAAACTTGACATGAAGAACGCCTTTAATAGAGTAAAGCTCCCCTTCCTCTTTCGAGTCCTTCTCTCTTTTGGTTTCAGCCTGGAGTTTGTCAAGCTGATTAAAGCTTGTACATAGAGCCCTTGGATGTGCCACTTGTCAATGGTAGACCAGCAGAGTTTTTTCAAGCTTCTAGAGGTCTTCGCCAAGGGTGTCTGCTATCTCCTTTTTTATACATTTTAATGGTTGAAATGCTCAGCAGAAAACTAACTGTAAAAAAGGAAGCTGGTTACATTCCTGGTATAAAAATTGCACGGGGGATTGATCCAATAAATCATTCCCTCTTTGCAGACGATTCTCTGCTTCTTGGAGGGGCCTCACTAAAGATAGCTCGGGCCTTCAAAGACATACTTCAAACTTACTATTTTATCTTAGGCGCTCTGATCAATGACAAAAAAAGTGTTGTTTATGGATTGAATGTAGATCATGTCTCTATTACCTGGATTGCAAAATATTTGGGATTTCTTGGATTTGATAAATGGGAGAAGATAAAATATTTGGGACTGCCATTAATGCTTGGTTCTAGCACTTCCTCTCTATGGTTTGATGTATTAGCTAATATTAAAGGAAAAATAGCTTCTTGGGGTGGCCAGTGGCTAACCAAGGCAGGGAAACTGATTCTAATAAAGTTTGTTCTCTCCTCCCTTCATATCTTTCAATCATCCCTCCTCCTCGCCTCGAAGTCTATTTCTTCTCAGATTGCTAAAATTTTGTGAGATTTTCTATGGAGTCAAGGAAAAGGAATTCAGAAAAAAATGCATCTAGTAAGTTGGGAAATCTTAAAATGGCCTATTGATGAGGGTGGAATTCAAATCCAAGATCCTAGTCTGGCTAACTTGGCACTGGGAGGAAAAATTCTATGGCAACTCTATGACGAAAACAATAATCCTGTTAGGAAAATCTTTAGGATGAAATGTCTCAATGGCGGTTATTTGAGAAAAATAACCACTTCCTCTTCTCCTACATGTACATCTATTTGGAATCTTTGCAGAAAAGGTTTAGATAAATTTAATCAACAATTATATCGAATTGCAGGAAACAGAAAGAAGATTCGATTGTGGGAGGATAAAATCTCTGGTAACATTCGCCTCTCTGTTGTAACCATGTTATATGCGATCAAGGATTGGATTTCGAACAATGGATTACTTCAGTTGGCAGATATTTGTTCCTGGGATAACAATGGAAATTGGGCTAACTGGTCCTTTCCCCAGCTCCCTGATCACCTTATTGCCCAAATAAATGTCTTGCTCATTGCTCTTACTGGACTAGCTCCAATTCATAGATCCTTTAAAGATAAATGGGGATGGGGTTCTTCTGGTTCTTATTTAGCTGCTACAAGATACCTGGAATTTCAACAGAAACCGAATGATCCAAGCCTTCCTCCTACAATTTGGAAAGTGGTTCGGTCTCCATATTGCATTCCCAAAATCAATTTTTTCTCATGGCTTGTTTTGCATAATAAACTGCTGATAGGTGCAAATCTAGTAAAGCGTGGGTTCCACGGTCCTTCCATATGTTGTTTGTGCACCTCTGCGACTGAAACAACAGAACATCTATTCATTGAATGCAGCTTCTCCTCTGTAGTTTGGGAGCTCGTTCTCCACGGTCTTAAATGTCTTGTTCCTTTTCCATCTTCAATCGTTCTGCAATTTCAGCACTGGATATCTCGTAGCCCAAATTCGCATGGTGTTGAAATAAGGACCGGTTTAAACTCTGGAAACAAATCCCAAAGGTAGTTTGGTGGAATTTATGGATCTCCAGGAATAATCTAATATTCAATGATCAGCCTGTCACTCCACAGGTCGTGGCTGGAAAAATCAAGCGCCACATTGTTGAATATTGGCAGTCAACTTAAGGCCCCCTCCCTTGCTATCACCAGATATAACTAATTGGATTGGCTCGATTTCGATAGTTAGTAAAAAATTGTATGCACTAAACCAATTGTTCCTCCTTCTTGGTGAATTCATGACCTCAGAGTTGATTTTAATTCCTGGTGGATCAGTTCTCCTTCATCATCTATTTTTTTGATGGAGCATCTAAAGGAAATCCTGGAGTTTCAGGAGCTGGGGGTCTGGTGTATTCATCAGGTAAGTTGATGAAAACCACTTTTAGTTGGGGGCTTGGTTCCATGACGAGCAATCAAGCTGAAAGTTATGCACTACTTAAGGCTTGTGAGATCGCTAAGGAGCTCGGCTACAAGTCAATCCAAATCTTTGGCGATTCTGAGCTCTTGATCAAATCTTTAAATTCTGCCAGTCAATTTTGTAAGGCTGATTTAAACAACATTTTATTGAGAGTTCAGAATCTTCTTAAAGATTTTGAAAGTGTTCAATCTTTCCATATTCTTTGGGAGTTTAAGAGTTCGGTTGATGAATTGGCGAATAAGAGTATTGGAACTAATTTGGGCAGGTAACAACTTGATTTTCATAGGTAATAAGAGTAATAATAGAGTGCCATAACAATATGATATTAATTACCACAAATATTACCTGTACAATCAAATATATGAAGTGATACCCCTTCGCATATCATCCATGGCAGTGTGCAATAATGTGCAACTATACCCTGAAGCATTATAATCCATGCCAACCTACCTTTCAACTATACACTATGAGATTTTAACGACAAAATGGGTGAGTATTGGATTCGAAAGAGGGGAAAGGGTTTTCACCTTGAGAGATTTGATCCCTCTCGACGCTTGGTAGAGCCACCTTTAAGATGGATCTGTGTTGATTTAATTAAATGTGAAATGTCTATTTTAATATAATTTATTTGACAAAATAAAAATAAAAAAAAACTTATATTGATAATGAAATATAAAAAATCCATTTATATACTAATTTTATAAATAAATAAAATGATTTTGAATAATTCATTTTTCTATACATATCTTAAAGTCAACCTTTATCACAAGATTCACTTAATCCTCAAAAATTGATTTCTAACTAAACTAATCTACATATGAATTAATGTTGAAAATAAGTAATCCAAACGATATGTATAGAATTCACTTACATAACTTGTTAGTGATCCATTTTTTTACATCACATGCAATTATTAATATACTATAAAATTAAATCCATTTTTTTACATCACATGCAATTATTAATATATTATAAAATTAAATTATATTCATTACTAACTCACTAAACTAACTTCCAAGGGATTCTTATGTTTTTCTAAGGAATTATCACATTATTGTTAGCATTTCATAAGGTACTTAGTATTCAAGTAACAAATCAATCAACTCTTTTTTTATATACTTTGAATCATATGATATCTAACTTAGTTTTATTGGTTTCAAATTTTTTCTGTGAAAGAAAAATCATAATATATTTATATTCATATATATTAAGAGGTAGGTATTAAGCAACTTTGCTTCTAATTTCACTCGTTAACTATCTCATTACTATTATGAGCCAAGGTTAGCTTAAAGTAGAAGATTTAGGACACACGCATCAAAATGATGGGCAAATTTCGAAAGCTTATATTGATTTATTGAAATCATCTAATATAAGGCTTTCTAGGAATAAGAGGTTCTGGTTTGGGCTTTTCTAAAAAAGGTACCTATTCTCCAAAATTAGGTTATTGTTAGTTGTTAAAAGAAAGGGAGGAACCATAACATGTTTGGTGGTGGAAGGCACTTTGGAAGTTTAACTGTCCATTAAAATCTGAAATCTTCATATGTTGTCTAATAAAACACTTACATGGGATGTTATTAAAAGGAAAGGGGGAGAGGGTTCAGGAAGATGTTATTTATGTAATGAGGAAGAATAATCAAACTCTCATGTGGAAGTTCATTGTTCCTTTACTAAATGTGCATGCAAGGAAATAGAATGCAAATTAAATATGAAAAATTTGTGTATTGGGGATACATTTGACTTTTGCTTAAAGGATTGGTGTATAAAGAAAGAAGTAAAAGATTTTAGATCTTCACCTATGATAGTTTCATGGAGTATTTGGCAAGCTAGAAAATTTAGTTGTTTTGAGGATAAGTCCTTTCATCCAATACAATGTGATTTTCAAAGTCTTTGGGTAATGAGTCACTTTCCACAAGACAATATATCCATTAAAACCAGATTGGTTATGTCATAAAACTGTAATTTTCAATTAAAAAAGGTTATAATTTACTATTTATGATTTTCTACTCTACTTGTCACAACATGTCTTTTATTTTTCGTAACATGTGCTTATTTATTGTGACATGCATTTTACTCAATTTCATGTATATGATTAACTAGACTCATAATATTTTGACGATAGGGCTTGTCGTCCGCTTGGCATTGATTCCATTTATAGCGACAACTTGATCACAACCTCTTGCCAAGGTGATGTTAAAGTTTTTAATCATTAACTTGATTATATCGGGCCTAAAATCATAGACTTGGACATTTCATTCTAAGCTATACATGTGATGCATAAGGTTTAAATGTTTAATATTGAATTCTAACTTGATTTCATAAGGTGAAGCCAAGGGGTGGGGGGCAACCTTATGGATTTCATGCGATGGGGCTAAAGTATGATAAGGTGCCTTATGGAAAAGGTTTAAGCCATGACAAGGTTCTTAACCTGTGGGATTTACAAACAAGGAGGTGATGGTGCAAGGTTTGAATAACTTTTTAAAGTTTATGTTATATAAATAAAATGGCACGCTACCATGGGAGACAGAAGGTGGGTGCCAACAAGAATATGAGTGGTTTTAAAGAAGGTTTTTAATGTGTACTTAAATCTGTCCTAAGCCTCGACAAGGATTTGATAGCGCAACCGGGATTATTAATTGACATGGTTGTTTACGCATGCATTTTTGGGAAGGAGTCTGATCGTGACCCTCCACTTGTCCATGATTCGGTCCAAGCCGTTTTGTAGGGTTTAATGTGGAATTTGAATTTTCGTGAGGGTATAATTGTTTTAATAAATTGACATTTCATTTTTTTTTGAATTTCTAGTATAAAAATATATATATTTAAAAGTTTTTGAAGAAAAAGAGATAAACTTAAAATATTTATTATTGAGTAGAGAGGCTCATTCTACAGTCTAGTAAGAGGATGTGTAACTCTTTCCGTATTTATCATCAGCTTATAAAAATAAAATAAATATCAAAACATAATAAAAAAAGTAAAGCCAATTATAAATTCATGTATGAAGCCTTTTGAGGTTCACATTTCCTCAACATGCTTAAACTTTCATTTAAAACTAACTAATTCACATAAACTTTTTTCTTTTTAAAAAAATGCATAAACTTTCTTTGTGATAAAGAAATCTCACGATATTAAACACAATTACTATTATATTTTTTTCTAATGATTAATGTGATAATTTCTATTAACCTAAATTTAAAATGAAATATTAACCCACACCAAATCTTTATTATTATAATTACAATTTATTGATTTATGTTCTTATTGATTATTTAACAAAATGGAATTTCCATCAGCCACATTCTTTGTTTTAACTTTTGTTTAAAACAGAAAAAGACTTATATTGTTGAGTTTAAAAAATCAATATTAAATTAAGGTTTTAAATATAATATTCTTCTTCAAATTCAATATTAGCTTCATATGGTTTCATTGGGGATGTGTAGCTCCTTCCTAGCTTATAATCGACTCAAATAAAAATAAAGAAATTTCACGGTAGTAAACACAATTATTATTATCTTTTTCTTCATCATTAATATGATAATTTCAGTTAAACAAAATTAAAAATAAAATATTAACTCCAACAAAATGTGTATTATTACAATTACAATCTATTCATTGAAGTTCTTATTAATTATTTGGCAAAAAGAAATTTACATCAACCACAATCTTTGTTTTAACTTTCATTTAAAACATAAAACCCTTAGAGTGTTAAGTTAAAAAGTTTAGTATTAAATCAAATTTTTAAATCTAAGTTTAATATTAGCTTCATATGGTTTCATATTATTCGTTTACCAAATATGGTTTTGTAATAATAATAATGTGGTTTAAGAACAGTTCAAAAGGTTAGACGACAAGCAAACTATGGTTTCATAATATTTGTTTTTAACCAAGACAATATTGGTTTTTAAATCTATTATTAATTCTCTTAGCTATGGTTGAAAAAATTTAATGTTCTTTCAAGACAATGTTGTTTTCTTTTTTGCGCCGAGAGGCGCTCTACAGCCCAGTATGGGGGAGATCTTGTCACGTGATGTAACGTTACTAACATGTAGGCAAAAAATAATAGTGAAAGTGAATATTATGGGGGAGATCTTGTCACGTGATGTAACGTTACTAACATGTCGTCAAAAAATAATAGTGAAAGTGAATATTATGGGGGAGATCTTGTCACGTGATAACGTTACTAAAATGTCGGCAAAAAATAATAGTGAAAGTGAATATTATGGGAGAGATCTTGTAACGTGATGTAACGTTACTAACATGTCGGCAAAAAATAATAAGGATAGTAGTAGTGAATATTATGGGAGAGATCTTGTAACATGATGTAAAATTTGCAATATTGAATAACTAATGTAAAAAAAAAAGTAGTAAATATTTTGTCGGCCTAATAATGTAAGGTCATAACGTTTCATTTGAAATACACTCCCTATATTAATACAAACAAAAAAAATATTATATAAAAAAAAATTATTCTCAAGGAGCTATTAGAGACGAAGATTCTGATCATTATTCTCAAGGAGCTATTAGAGATGAAGATTCTGATCAAGCAGCTATTCCAGACCAGGAATTTGATCGCTTTAACAAGGTGAACATTGCATAATTTTAATTCTTCATTTCAAATAACATGAATTTTTTTATAGTGAACATTGCTTTTTTTTTCTTTCAAAAAACTCTGAACCATGTCAGAACAAGCTGCCTGTACCTCCTCCCCAGCTGCCTGAGTGCATTACTATATCCATATCATTCATTGTTAAATGGAATTGATGGATCAGGCTGCCTAGATCCATCAATTCCATATTTGTTTCACTATTATTTTTTGCCGCAGCCTTTTCCCAAACACTCGAGATTCTAATTTTTTGCCGCAGCCTTTGAAGCAATGAATAGGAATTGATATTTGCTTATATAATTATGAAAATATGGAGCTATACAAGCAAATTTTCAAAGATGATCGTTTTTAAGCCATAGAACCGTTTACAACTTACAACTTCTCCTGTTTTGATATTTAGAGATCGAATCACTAAAGCAAGCTTGCGGCAACGCTCTATTGTCTGTGTCCATGTAAATCGAACAGATCCATACACTACCGAAGTTCTTTCTCTATACAGGTTGCCTATTCTCTCTAAGAAATTTATTGGCGATAAAGCTTGGCTGTTGGCTTCACATGGATTCAGTTCTTTGAAGTGGCAATTCTTTGGGTCGATCTCTTCCCTATTTATCCCACTTATGGAAGAAACAACAACAATGAGAATAGCTTTTACGCACCCACTCAACGGCTAAAATCAAAATCAAATTTAAATATAGAAAGAAAATTGATTTAACTTACTGAGAAATAGAAAATTGATTTAACTTACTGAGAAATAATTGTTGAGAAGTAGCAAAATCGAGGAAATATATTCCTCATCCTCCAAACCATTTTATCCATCGAAAAGGATTGGACTTCAAACTTCACAACTGGTCTGTGAAACTTGTAGGGTTTCCCAACATCAATCACGAGAAGGATTTCATTCGTACTATTCATGCCATGTAAATTGCAACTGTCTGTGAAATTCCAACGCATGAAGTGAAGGAATAATTGATCTACATATAGATACTTCTCACTTCTCATTAGCGTATATTGAAAGACATGGCACTCTGCTTTTGTTTTTATATTAATTTTTAAGAAATTATTGTTATTGTTTTCATTTTTTTTAAATTTTACCAATCCCATGGAGGTTACAGTTTTACTGTGAATACCACACCAGCTTATTGAAATTGATATTCTAATTACCAAAATCCAATTACAACCCAAATATTTCTAAATTTTATATTAAGTTGGCGTTTTTTTGTTTTTATCTAAAACGTTTTAAATTTATCAGCGCATTTCATTTTAGTATCTTGGGTGCAGGTTTAAAAGTTTAAAAACAACAAACAATAACTGAGAAAAGCAGCTGGCATTATTATATCTAATAGTGGATTGGACTCGCATCATATTAAAACTTTGCAAAGGATAAAACACTCTATTATCAGATTGTCCACCAAGAAGTGCCATGTTTCTTTTTCTTAAAATTTATATCGATTTTGAATGAATCATTCATGATTTCAATGCAGACTTACGTAGTAAATCCATGAATGATATGGATAATAATGAATATTCATGTTTTGTTCTGTTATCTGTGTTTTATGGTTATAAACAATTCAGTCTTAACGAGCCTTAATTCATTGGATAGAAATGCCTTGCCTTTCTTGCTCTCACGGTTTAGGTAGGCATTACTCCTATGCACGGACGATAGGTGGGAGTTAAATTGGCAAACATTAACCATTGACCATTGAGCAGTGTAACATTAAATGTTCCTTTAACTGGTCTAAGCTGTGGATATGAAGCAATTTAGTTTAACCAATATTTATTCCAACTCGTTTAAGTTTTTAATTTTTTTTAGATAATATGTTTGGTACTATTGCGGGATAGAATCAACAAATTTATGGGGTAAATATTTCATAAAGGAAAGAGTCTGCAGCCAAGAAAATAAATCTATTAGAAACAATTTCTGGTAAAGATTGGCGAATTAAAATCTTTAATAGAAATATATCTTTAAAAGAATACAATATAGAAGTGCTCATTAAAATTTGATATAAGCAAGCTAAACCTCACATTTATTTGTGCATACTTGAATTCAACTTAATACTTTTCCTTTCTCAGGTCGGGTTAAACATGCTCGGGACCGCTATTGGATATTGCAGCGACCATCAATCCAAGGAGAACAGGAACATTGTCATCCATATATTTTTCGTGGAGTTTTAAAAAAAAATCGTAATCGAAGGGCACTCCCTAACTATCTTGAAGGACAGGAAGCATGGATTCATCTGCCCACGAATCGGCTGTCCAGTAGGTATTTGTGCATTACTATATCCAATGGAATGTTGATTAGTTGCCAACTGACTATCATTACCGTTGTAATAGAAAAAGTAATTAACGGTGGCCTGGAAGTTTTCTTAAACCTGCAATTCCCCACATGGGAAAACAAGAATATGGTCAGTACCTCTTTTGTAGTCAGATAGAATGTTAAGGAATGAAATTGGGAATTTTCAGTAAAATGAATCTATAGTTATCTCATAATTTAAACATTTACAAATTTAGATTTTAACAAAAAAAATATTGTAATCAAAATTTATTAAAAAGTCTAAAAAAATCTTATTAAAAGGTCTAAAACAAATCCCCAAATTTTTTTTATTAAAAATTCCAAAAAAATCCCAAATTTAAAATAAATAAATTGCTTTGAACAAAATCTATTGATCCATTATTTTAAACTAAATGTTAACTAAAAAGAAATAAACCAATCATAATTTTGGGTTTGAATTCGTAAAGTTCAAAGTGGATTTGATCCCTCTAATTCCTACAGAGACATTTAAAAAAATTAATTACACATTTCACTCTTGAGAATGATTGGTAGGCGAATCCCTCTAATTCCTGAGTGGATTTGATTCTAATTACTGGAAACTAAAGATAGCAAGCTTACATGGAAGTGGATTTAATTCTAATTACTGAAAACTAAAGATAGTAAGCTTACATGTATATATTCCCTCTGCACATTCCGCAAAAAATTGGCCTTGCACATGGTTTTAAAACCATGTGCAAGGCCTCCTAAACAACCATGCAAGGCTTCTTAAACAATCCATGGTAAATTTCAGGAGATTTGTTTATTTTTTTTTACCAAGTTTCAATTAAAAATGAAAATAAAAAAATAAACAACTCCTTAAAAAAAATTAAATTTCAAAAAATATATTATTTCAAACACTAATCAATACCTTCATTTCCCAAGATTGTTTTTTAATGAACATTGTACCATCCATCGGTGAATCATAATGAAACAAATGCAGATATGCTTAAATTGTGTATTCATTATTATACTTTAAAATTTCTAAAAAGATTATAGCTATTGGATAAATAGACATAGATCCTTATTTATAGGGTGTGCTACATATTGGGTCATAAAATCCTTGTTATTTTTTTTGTTGCCAAAACCTTCAAATTATCTTTTTTCTCTGGATCCCTCTAATTCCTATAGAGACAATGAAAAAATTTAATTGCACAATTCACTCTTGAGAATGATTGATAGGAAAATCCCTCTAATCCTCGAGTGGATGATCCCTCCCTCTAATGACAGTAACTTATTATTTTAATTGATTATCATGTAATCTACTTGAGAGATTGTGATTGTTAATTGTGTCTAGGTATTTAAAATGTATTATTTCACTACATAAACTAAAGATACTAAGCTTACATGGATATACTCTAGTTTTGTGTCACCTCCCACCACTGAAACCAGTCTAGATCCAAATCCTAGTCTCTATCAAGCGTCGAGAGGGATCAAATCTCCCGAGGTGCAAACCTCATTTAGTGCAATACCTGAGAATAGGTTTGCACCTCGGGAGATTTGATCCCTCTCGGCGCTTGATAGAGCCTAGGATTTGGATCTAGGCTGGTAAATAAATCCAACTAGTGTTTGTTTTTCACATAGTTGTTACCACTTTTTTTTATTCTCATCATTATATATCATTTTTCAAGTTATAACATTTTAAAAATTAACATGGCATTAAAATATTAGTTTAAAGCTAAATTAAAAAAAAAAATACTCTTTTAGGTTAACCAGATTTTACTAATCCACATTAATCATCGTTTTGGATATTTCAAACTTTTCAAAATATATTCAAGTGGTAGTAGTATTGTGATGATTTTTCAAACTTTTAAAAATATTTTTTGATATTAAAATATTGGTTTTTATTATAAATCATGGGAAATAATCAATATGCTTCACCTAGAGTTCTCAAATTCAAGACACTCTATCACACTAACTACTCAAACTTTTATCATTCACTCATCACCAATATATAGAAAAATAATGAAATCTCCTCTAAATCCATTGTCTTAAATCCCTTGTAATAACCCCTTAATATTTAAAACCATAAATATTAAAACATTCTACTATAACCATATTTAAACATTACTATTATGTGGAAACTAGAGTTAAGGTTGTTTAAAGCTTTTAAACATATTCTCCATTTGCGTGGACATACAAAAAAAAACCTACAAATAATATACCAGTTCTCCATTTGTTGTAGTGAAAAATATATCAACCAAGTATGTAATGCAAACCTGCAACAGTTCTCTATTTGTTCCAATGAAAAATATACCAACCAATTATGTAATGCAAATAATACTTGAGCTATCCAGATAATTGATCATTAATGATATGATACAAATATTACATGTGAGTTCACTGCAACAAAATTATCATTTTCAGTGGATACACAGATTGCAACAATATGGATTAATACCCGGGGGATACATATAATTAATGACCTAATACAAACATTACCTTCCCTCCGGATCATTGTAACAACATCCATTGCAACAATTAATTTGTGGGGATATGGAACTAATTTGGGAAGGTAACAAATTGATTTGCATAGGTAATAAGAGTATTAATAGAGTGCCATAACAATATGATATTAATTACCAAAAATATTATTTGCATAATCAAATATATAAAGTGATACCCCTCCGCGTATCACCGATGGCTATACCCCGTAGCATGGTAATCCATGGAAACCTACCTTTCAACTACACATTATGTGATTTTAACGACAAAATGGGTGAGTATTGGATTCGATAGAGGGGAAAGGGTTTCGACTTTGAGATATTTGATCTCTCTGGACACTTGGTAGAGCCACCTTTAAGATGGATCTATGCTAGTTTAATTAAATGAGAAATATCTAATTTAATATAATTTATTTAACAAAATAAAAATAAAAAACAAAAATTATATGGATAATAAAATGTAAAAAATCCATTTATATACCAATTTTGTAAATAAAAGAATGACTTTGAATAATTCACTCTCGGAAAAATATCTTAAAGTCGACCTTCAATCACAAGATTCACTTAATCCTCAAAAATTGATTTATAACTAAACTAACTTACATATGAGTTAATGTTGAAAATAAGTAATCCAAACGATGTGTATAGAATTCACTTACATAACTTGTTAGTGATCCATATTTTTACATCACATGTAATTATTAGCATACTATAAAATTAAATTATATTCATGACTAACTCACTAAACTAACTTCCAAGGGATTATTATGTTTTTCTAAGGAATAATCAAATTATTGTTAGCATTTTACAAGGTACTTAGTATTCAAGTAACAAATCAAACAACTCTTTTTTTATATACTTTGAATCAAATGATATTTAATTGAGTGTTATTAGTTTCATATTTTTCTCCATAAAAAATAAAATAAAATATATATTCATATATATTAAGAGGAAGGTATTAAGCAACTTTGCTGTTAATTTCACTCGTTAACTATCTCATTACTATTATGGGCCAAGGTTGGCTTAAAGAAGAAGATTTATGACACATGCATCAAAATGATGGGCAAATTTGGAAAGCTTATATTGATTTATTGAAATCATCTAATATAAGGCTTTCTAGAAGTGAAGAGGTTCTGGTCTAGGATTTTTCTAAAAATGGTATCTATTCTCCAAAAGCAGGTTAGGTTATTGTCAGCTGTTAAAAGAAAGTGAGGAACCATAACATGTTTAGTGGTGGAAGGCACTTTGGAAGTTTAAATGTCCGTTAAAATCTAAAATCTTCATATGGTTTTTGTTGTCTAATAAAACACTTACATGGGATGTTCTTAAAAGGAAACGGGGAGAGGGTCTGAGAAGATGTTATTTATGTAATGAGGAAGAATAATCAAAATCTCACGTGGCAGTTCAATGTTACTTTACTAAATGTGCATGGAAGGAAATAGAATGAAAATTAAATATGAAAAATCTCTGGATTGGGGATACAATTGACTTTTACTTAAAGGATTGGTGTACAAAGGAAGAAGTAAAATATTTTAGATCTTCTCCTATGATAGTTTCATGGAGTATTTGGCAAGCCAGAAACTTTAGTCATTTGGAGGATAAGTCCTTTCTTCCAATACAATGTGCTTTTCAAAGTCTTGGGGTAAGGAGTCACTTTCCACCAGACAATATATCCATTAAAACCAGATTGGGTATGTCACAAAATCGTAATTTTCATTATAAAAAGGTTATAATTTACTATTTATGATTTACTAATCTAATTGTCACAACATATTTTTATTTTTCGTAACATGTTCTTATTTATCGTGACATGTATTTTACTCAATTGGATTAACTAGACTCATAATCTTTTGACGATAGGGCTTGTCGTTCGCTTGGAGTTGATTCCATTTATAGCGACAACTTGATCGCAACCTCTTGCCAAGGTGATGTTAAAGTTTTTAATCATTAACTTGATTATATAGGACCTAAAATCCTAGACTTGGACCTTTCATTCTAAGCTATACATGTGATGCATAAGGTTTAATAGTTTAAGATTGAATTCTAACTTGATTTCATAAGGTGAAGCCAAAGGGGGGGGAAGAAACCTTATGGATTTCATGCGATGGGGACCAAAGCATGATAAGGTGCCTTATGGCTAAGGTTTAAACCATGACAAGGTTCTTAACCCACGGGATTTACAAACAAGGAGGTGATGGTGCAAGGCTTGAATAACGTTTTAAAGTGTATGTTATATAAATAAAATGGCATGCTACCATGGGAGACACAAGGTGAGTGCCAATAAGAATATGAAGGGTTTTAAAGAAGGTTTTTATGTGTACTTAAGCCTGTCCTAAGCCATGAAAATGAGTTGATAGTGCAACCAGGATTATTAATTGACATGGTTGTTTATGCATGTGTTTTTGGGAAGGAGTCTGATCGTGACCCTCCACTTGTCCATGATTTGGTCCAAGACTTTTTGTAGGGTTTAATGTGGAATTCGAATTGTCGTGAGGGTTTTTACATCGCATTCATTTGTTCTGTCTGGTTTAGTGATAATGGATGTTGGAGGTTTGCACTCAACTGCTCCATGGGGCTATGCCGCAACCAAAACTTTCCTTTGGGGTCTACAGTAGATTGTTTGGTTTTTGCACTGCGATTTTCAAGTTTGTTTGAAGGCTTATTTAGTTTTTAATGGCTATGTGGTCGCCATTACAATATCCTCCATATTTATGCTCCTCGCATGATTAAGTGGAATTATCAAACGCTTTCCCTCGAAATCGGGTAGAGGATTTCCAATCCTGCACATGTATAACGTATTTATCTTGTCTTGAAATCTGAAATTCGTTAATGAGGTTCATGATTTTTCTTTAAAAATGAAGTTAACTCGATTTTTAAAACTATTGATGCAGGGCAGAGGAAGGAGAGAGTAACCAAGAGGAGCAAACCCATGTCTCTCTACGCAAGTAAAGAAGGTAAGCTTTCTTGCCTCTATGCACTAGTTTAATTAAAATAATTGATTTCGTTTTTGGGATTTAAGAGAGGTTTTGATTTCATGACTCGATTTTGACAAGATCCGAGAACTGGAAAGCCTCCACATGTGAGGAAGAGGTGAGTTTGCATGGACTAGAGTATTTACCAGCTATGGAGAGAAAATTGGATGAAGAAATGTTTCATGGTTTTTGACAAGCCTCCATGCAACAATGTCGAGGTCCCAAAGTATTTTCTCAGGAAACTGTGGGTTGAGTTTGTGTTAGGGTTCCATGTGAACTACTTCGACATCATCGAGTTCCAAGGAGTCGATTTTGGCTCAGCCCAAGATCGACCTCACGCCCACCGCAACCCACTCAGAGGACCTCCTGCACCTAGGCAAGAGCCAAACCCGCTTCCTCAACCATTTGGGTTAGGTAGCGGGCTAGATGAGATCCATGAGTCCATTAGACATGCCAGACAAAACCTTCTCAAGCATACCACATTTGTGGCTATGTCCTTGTAGAGAGATCAGGACCACCTCGAGAGACACACTTCTGCACGGTCTACTGGTGTTGGGCGAGGGAAAGCAGTTACAGGTGGTATCTAGGATGATCCATCCAGTTTGATGGGACTAGTTCCACAACGTTGTTCTCGTTGTGGGAATCCATGCCATGTTCCCATGCAAAAGCATGCCACAGAGAGTTACCTACACCAGGTTAGTTATTGTTTTATTTAATGTTCAAGTATTGATTATACGTTATGCAATCTCATAATTTCTAATAAATTTAACTTAGAATCAGATGTTGGTGACTTGATTTGTTTTAATGTACAGATATTCATTGTTGAGTCTCCAACACCTGGGTGGGAGGACGTTGGTTCCTTCAACCTAGATGGAGCCATGGAAGATACAGAGGACATTGCGGCACCATACACACTGGTATTTTTCTTTTAGTAATTAAATTTAATATTAGTAGTTAATCTTTTCGTCCAATGTATTTAATATTTAGTAATTGAATATAAATATTTTTGTGTTTGCACAGATGTCCGAAGGAGTGAGTGACCAGCCATCCCCGACGGGGATCAACAGATCCCCTCATGAGCAGGTATCGTGTAATAAAGTTTAAATTTAATTTCAGTTTTGATGGCTTAGATTTGTATTGTTATATTTTTTATGTACTAATATACGAGGACATTAATATGTATGCAGGTCCGAGTACATAGGCACGTCAGTGTCACCATCTCTCCATCAACTACCTTTTTCCCACCATATACGCCAGGTGTATCCCCTGGAATACATGTCCCTTTCTCTGCATTCCTCCCCTCCCCATCCCATCCACCACCAAACTTCCGTCTAGCTCTCCCTTCTTCTTCACAACCTTCGCTCACTCCCCCCATCCCCACCCATCCACCCCTCCTTTGAAATTTCCCATGTTTCCACCCTCCCCCCTTCGACCATGATACACCGTCCATCCACATTCACCCATCCATCCACCCCATCCCAGATCTCATCCCACTCCCCCATATTACCCCACCACCCTCGTTTCCTCTTCCACGGTGGCCCATTCGATTCTATAGCCAGTTGGGTTTATCGTCGTACATCACCACTTTGTGCACTTCAGTCCAAGCCCTCTCTCACTATGCCCCATAGTTTTGTAGTCAACGTCGATGTGGCTGCATCCTCCGCTATGCCATCCACCCTAGCATCAGAGCAGGTTTTTCAGCCCACTACTCCACCTGCCACCCCCGAGGACTAGCCGATTGCTCCACCTGCCACCCCTAAGGGCCAGTCGATTTCTCCACCTGCCAGCCCCCAAGATAAGACAATATATCCATTAAAACCATATTGGTTATGTCATAAAACCATAATTTTCATTAAAAAAAGGTTATAATTTACTATTTATGATTTTCTACTCTACTTGTCACAACATGTTTTTATTTTTCGTAACATGTTCTTATTTATCGTGACATGCATTTTACTCAATTTCATGTATATGATTAACTCGACTCATAATCTTTTGACGATAGGGCTTGTCGTTCGCTTGGCATTGATTCCATTTATAGCGACAACTTGATCGCAACCTCTTGCCAAGGTGATGTTAAAGTTTGTAATCATTAACTTGATTATATAGGGCCTAAAATCATATACTTGGACCTTTCATTCTAAGCTATACATGTGATGCATAAGGTTTAAATGTTTAATATTGAATTCTAACTTGATTTCATAAGGTGAAGCCAAGGGCGGGGGAGAGCAACCTTATGGATTTCATGTGATGGGGCCCAAAGTATGATAAGTTTCCTTATGGATAAGGTTTAAGCCATGAAAAGGTTCTTAACCCGCGGGATTTACAAACAAGGAGGTGATGGTGCAAGGTTTGAATAACATTTTAAAGTTTATGTTATATAAATAAAATGGCACGCTACCATGGGAGAAATAAGGTGGGTGCCAACAAGAATATGAAGGGTCTTAAAGAAGGTTTTTAATGTGTACTTAAACCTGTCCTAAGCCCAGGAAACGAGTTGATAGTGCAGTTGGGATTATTAATTGACATGGTTGTTTACGCATGCGTTTTTGGGAAGGAGTCTAATTGTGACCCTCCACTTGTCCATGATTCAGTCCAAGCCGTTTTGTAGGGTTTAATGTGGAATTCAAATTTTCATGAGGGTTTTTAAATTGCATTCATTTGTTCTGTCTGGTTTAATGATAATGGATGTTGGAGGTTTGCACTCAACTGCTCCATGGGGATACGTCGCAACCAAAACTTTCCTTCGCGGTCTACAGTAGATTGTTTGTTTTTTTGTACTGTGATTTTCAAGTTTGTTTGAAGGTTTATTTAGTATTTAATGGCTATATGGTCACCATTACAATATCCTCCATATTTATGCTCCTCGCGTGATTAAGTGGAATTATCAAATGCTTGCCTTCGAAATTGGGTAGAGGCTTTCCAATCCTGCATAGGTATAACATATTTCTCTTGTCTTGAAAATTGAAATTCGTCAATGAGGTTCATAATTTTTCTTTAAAAAATAAGTTAACTCGACTTTTAAAACTGTTGATGCAGGGTAGAGGAAGGAGAGAGTAACCAGGAGGAGCAAACCCATGTCCCTCTAGGAAAGTAAATAAGGTAAACTTTCTTTCCTCTATGCACGAGTTTAATAAAAATAATTGGTTTCGTTTTCGGGATTTAAGAGAGCCTTTGATTTCATGACTCGGTTTTGACAAGCGTAGCGAGAGTGCCCACGAATGGGTACCTAAGATGATGGGGCATGACTGGAATTTCCTCGACGACCCAATTCATCCTTCAAGGTAAAAAATCGCATATTACCAGATTAAATGTTTGTGTACTTTTGTTTACAAATCAATAAAAGTAATGGGTTTCTTCCTTTGCATGTAGATAAAAGAGGATTTGTCTTTCGGGACACGTGACGATGGAGATAAGGTTAACTCTTCTCATGCATTGTCCTTCTCATCCTTGAGGTGAGAATATACAACGCTTACTTTGTTCCTTAAGCAGTTTTATAAACCAAGTAAATGGGTTTTCACTAAAGCCAGTGTTTTGAATGCATACAAACCACAACGTGACTCCCCTTACTATGCACTGGATCTATGCAATAGCCTCGAGGTATGCCTCCATTACTTTTTATGCGAGTTGACAACACCAGGGTTACTCTGTCTTCAATTAAATGGGGAAAGAGAGGGCTTCACTGCCTCAATCGTTGAAGATAAATAGTAATTGGTTGGGTCTGTAGTTTGGTTTTATTCTAGTGCGATTTGATGATTTGGTTATAAATGTGATTTGACAATTAGTAACTGACCATCATAGATATTTTTGTTTGTATTTAAATGTATATAAATGACTTCGGATATGAATCCAATTAATTGGATAATCTTAATTCCGTGGTTATAAATCCTGTATCTTAACTCGATTTTCAATTATCACTGAGTTTGGAAACTCAGATTTGTGAACTAGGTGTTTTTAATTAGATTTGTTAATTAAATATTTTGTTGGTAATGGTTTGATCGAACATGATCTCTTAGTTTTGTTTTTAATTAAATATTATCTTAGATCTGTCCAATTTTGGGTATGGAAGCCCAAAATAGAGACTAGGGACAATGTATGTGTATAAACTTTAAAAAAAGAGATAAACTCTGCATAGAAACCTTCGGCTACTAGAGGAACGTGATTGGTTTATTTTACTTAGATATATGTTGTGATTTTGATTGCAAACTATCCACATCTTATTTGATTACTTTAATGGATTGTTTTAACACAAAAGTTTATTAACAATATCTAGGTTATACATATTATTTAGAGATAATGCTTCTAAGGAAGACTTTTGACTCTACTTAGCGTATTTGTGATTATTGCTTGCAATATCAACATATTCGATATACACATACATTAAGCAAAGAGTTGTAAAGTTAACTAGATTTGTATTTTAAAACAGAGAAGAGATCTTTGTGAAGAGTCTTTCGGCTCTAACTGTTAAGTCTGATATTTATACATTATATGGTTTGATTTACAGTGGATGTAGCTTAACATAGGAAAAATATTGTAAGAGGATTAATTTAGAATTATTATTTCTACATAAGAAAGAGATCTGTGATTTCTACATTCTGTACATAGGTAATTAATTAATAATAGCTTATAAACTAAGAACGCATATTTATACAAGATAAAATGAATATTAATGGATACATGGTAAAATTCTCAGTTTATAATGCACTTAAAATTTAAATATACATTTAGACTGTAATTATCAATACTAAAAATAGTTAATAAATTTAGAGAGGAAACTGCGACCACTGTTAGGAAAACACAACTGAAGTTTTCGTTCCTCCCAACCAACTAGAGCAGCCAAAACTCACTTGCTCCAGAACCCCCGAACCTATTTGTTGAACCACAAGGGAAAATTATGATCAATGCACCCTCTCTTTGCATCAATAGATTATTTCCCCATCAATCGCCAACCTCCCACTTATTCGATGGACATACTATTTTATAATATTTTTTCTAGGACTCACTCATTTATCAACTTGTTTCTCTTTAGGGAACCACAAGGAGTCTTGATCTGATTTTGGGGAAGATGCCTCTTGCATCACTTGAGTTCTCACTCAACAACTTTAATCATTTGTCATTTCCCCTTGTGGGTCAGTAAACTCTCTTTTAACGGCTACTTCATTTCTGATTCCTCTTAGTATTTTATTTATTCAATAATAATAATCCATTACATTCATTTTGACTTTATTGCCAATATATATATATATATATTCAAAGTAATAAATAATTAAACAATTGTTTGGTGTATTAAATGCACCTCCCCTTAAAGGATAACACCATCTATGGTGTTATTATTTCTTTGTCTTTTTATTATTCTATTATTTCATCTTGAAACATAACTAGATATGCCTTTCGCATATTACTTTCTGATTCCCAAGGTGAGTCCTTTGGACTAAGGTGCTTCCATTGCACCTGTCAAGAATACGTTCTGGTTCTAGAGTTTGAATTATACATTATATAATTGTTTAGCAATCAACAAGGGTTTTGATTTTTAAATAGTTTTTAAATTATCATTTTAATTGTAATGTTAAGTTTTATAAACTTAGAAATAATAATTTTTATGTATGTTAAAAAATTATTTTACTTACACAAAAACATGACATGACTTTGATCTGATTATTTGTATGTTATTCCTAGCGTAAAAAACTAAAAAAATATTTTTATGTTATTCCTCTTCTAGTGTAAAAGATTTAAAAAATCACTTGGTATGTTTTGTAATTTATTAGGCTTTATTGAAGTAAATCCATATGTATAACGTGGAAGAAACATATCTATTGATGTGGCATTTGGATGATGACTTATGCAAGCCTAAGAATTTGTGATTAAATTTGAAGAATGGGTTTTAATTTTAATTTGAAGGGCACTTTAAAAAATGAAGGGTAAATATAAGTAATTGTACTTTACTTTACAAGTATAAATTAAATATAAATTGAGTGAGTAAAGTATAAATTAAATATAAATTGAGTGAGAGGTTACTAAAGAGGACCCATAGGTTGATCATAACAGATGTTGAATTTTAATATAATTATCTCAAAATTTAAAAAAAAATAATTAAGTATATAACAACATAGGCATTTCCTTTAGAACTATGTAAACCATGAGTTCAATTTCAAATTGACCATTTGATCATATTCAACATATTCTCTCCTTTAACATAAATAACTACATACATGTAAATAAGGAGAAATTTAAAGAATTTCATGTATACCTAATATAAATTTTAATTAAATAATTTAATGTTTGTACTTCATATAACTATTTTGTCATTTTGATCTAAATCACTGGAAAGAAACAAATTCCTATATTTTACTCGGTTAACTTGGCCATTTTAATTAATATATGTTTTATAATATTTTTAAACCAATTTGCTCATTTTAAATGATAACATTTTTTTTCTTGTAAGTAAGACCCATAGAGTTTCAAACCAGTGACCTTAGGTAAGGAGTGTCTTAAGAGTACAACCATTTACCATCTATTCTACACCATGGGGGCTACTATAGAGAGGTAACTTAAGAATAACATTCAATTTAAACTAATTCCTTAACGTTTAAGATATATTAACAACCTTTTATAGCTGGGTAGGTTAGCTAAAATGGTTGAGTGTTGTAAGTTGTGAGTAGAAGGTCAAGGAGTCATATCTAGGAGGTGGCTATACATTGATTTATAAGAGCCACTCCACAATCAATTTTATAACTTTCGTTTTCAATATAATTTTGATATTATAAAACAAAACAAAGATATATTTCTAAACATGATACAATCATGCAAATAATATTTTTTTTACATAATTGGATATCATTATTAATATTAATTTATTTTATCAAATATTTGTGATTATTTTCAATAATACCCTTCGGTTGAGATTTAAATAGAAGTGAAAGCTTTAAGATTTTACACAACATTAAATAGAAGTGAAAGCTTGGTTGAGATTTTACACAATATTGAATAGAAGTGAAAGCTTGGTTGAGATTTAAATAGAAGTGAAAGCTTTAAGATTTTACACAATATTAAATAGAAGTGAAAGGTTGATTGAGATTTAAATAGAAGTGAAATCTTTAAGATTTTACACCCTATAAAATAATTGTTTTAATAAATTGATTTTTTTTTGAATTTTTAGTATAAAAAGATATATTTAAATTTTTTTTGAAGAAAAAGAGATAAACTTAAAATATTTATCATTGAGTAGAGAGGCTCATTATACAGTCTAGTAAGAGGGATGTGTGACTCTTGCTGTATTTATCATCGGCTTATAGTGGCTCAAATAAAAATAAAAAATAAAAGAAAATAATTTGAATATGCCAAAAAAAATAGTCGACTTAATAAAAATAAAATAAATATCAAAACATAATAAAAAAAGTAAAGCCAATTATAAATTCATGTATGAAACTTTTTGAGGTTCACATTTCTTCAACATGCTTAAACTTTCATTTTAAACTAACTAAATCATATAAACTTTTTCTTTTAAAAAAAAATGCATAAACTTTCTTTGTGATAAAGAAATTTCACCATATTAAACACAATTACTATTATTTTTTTTTCTCATGATTAATGTGATAATTTCTATTAACCTAAAATTAAAATGAAATGTTAACCCACACCAAATCTTTATTATTATAATTACAATCTATTGACTTATGTTCTTATTAATTATTTAACAAAATAAAATTTCCATCAACCACAATATTTGTTTTAACTTTCGTAAGACAGAAAAAGACTTATATTGTTGAGTTTAAAAAATTAATATTAAATCAAGGTTTTAAATCTAATATTCTTCTTCAAATTCTATATTAGCTTCATATTGTTTCATTGGGGATGTGTAGCTCCTTCCTAGCTTATAATCGACTCAAATAAAAATAAAGAAATTTCAAGGTAGTAAACACAATTACTATTATCTTTTTCTTCATCATTAATGTGATAATTTCACTTAAATCAAATTAAAAATAAAATATTAACCCCAACAAAATGTGTATTATTACAATTACAATCTATTCATTGATGTTCTTATTAATTATTTCGCAAAAAGAAATTTACATCAACCACAATGTTTGTTTTAACTTTCATTTAAAACATAAAACCCTTAGAGTGTTAGGTTAAAAAGTTTAATATTAGCTTTGAATATGGTTTCATATTATTTGTTTACCAAATATGGTTCTATAATAATAATAATGTGGTTTCAAGCAAACTATGGTTTCATAATATTTGTTTTTAACCAAGACAATATTGGTTTTTAAATCTATTATTAATTCTCTTAGCTATGGTTGAAAAAATTTAATGTTCTTTCAAGACAATGTTGTTTTCTTTTTAAATAAATCCAACTTGTGTTTGTTTTTCACATAGCTGTTACCACTTTTTTCTTCTTCTCATCATTATATATCATTTTTCACGTTATAACATTTTAAAAATTAAGATGGCATTAAAATAATAGTTTAAAGCTAAATTAAAAAAAAACACTCTTTTAGGTTAACCAGATTTTACTAAACCACATTAATCATCCTTTTGGATATTTCAAACTTTTCAAAATATATTCAAGTGGTAGTAGTATTGTGATGATTTTTCAAACTTTTAAAAATATTTTTTGATATTAAAATATTGGTTTTTATTATAAATCATGGGCAATAATTAATATGCTTCACCTATAGTTCTCAAATTCAAGACACTCTATCACACTAACTACTCAAAATTTTATCATTCACTCATCACCATGATATACAAAAATAATGAAATCTCCTCTAAATCCATTGTCTTAAATCCCTTGTAATAACCCCTTAATATTTAAAACCATAAATATTAAAAAATTCTATTATAACCATATTTAAACATTACTATCATGTGGAAACTAGAGTTAGGGTTGTTTAAAGCTTTTAAACATACTCTCCATTTGAGCTGACATACAAAGAAAAACCTACAAATAATATATCAGTTCTTCATTTGTTGCAGTGAAAAATATATCAACCAAGTATGCAATGCAAACCTGCAAATAATATATCAGTTCTTTATTTGTTCCAATGAAAAATATACCAACCAATTATGTAATGCAAATAATACTTGAGCTATCGAGATAATTGATCATTAATGATATGATACAAATATTTAATGTGAGTTCATTGAAACAATATTATCATTTTCAGTGGATACACAGACTCCAACAATATGGATTAATACCCGGGGGATACAGATAATTAATGACCTAATACAAACATTACCTTCCCTTCGGATTACTGTAACAACGTGGTAACAACATCCATTGCAACAATTAATTTGTGGGGATATGGAACTAATTTGGGAAGGTAACAAATTGATTTGCATAGGTAATAAGAGTATTAATAGAGTGCCATAACAATATGATATTAATTACCAAAAATATTACCTGCACAATCAAATATATGAAGTGATACCCCTCCACATAGCACTGATGGCTATACCTAGTAGCATGATAATCCATGGAAACCTACCTTTCAACTACACATTATGTGATTTTAACGACAAAATGGGTGAGTATTGGATTCGATAGAGGGAAAAGGGTTTCCACTTTGAGATATTTGTATTTGATCCCTCTGGGTGCTTGGTAAAGCCACCTTTAAGATGGATCTATGCTCGTTTAATTAAATAAAAAATGTCTAATTTAATATAATTGATTTGGCAAAATAAAAATAAAAAATAAAAATTCTATTAATAATAAATATGTGAAAAATCCATTTATATACTAATTTTGTAAATAAAAAAAATGACTTTGAAAAATTCACTTTCGAAAAAATATCTTAAGTCAACCTTTATCACAAGATTCACTTAATCCTCAAAAATTGATTTCTAACTAAACTAATTTACATATGAATTAATGTGGAAAAAAGTAATCCAAACGATGTGTATAGAATTCACTTACATAACTTGTTAGTGATCCATATTTTTACATCACATGTAATTATTAATATACTATAAAATTAAATTATATTCATGACTAACTCACTAAACTAACTTCCAAGGGATTATTATGTTTTTCTAAGGAATTATCAAATTATTGTTAGCATTTTATAAGGTACTTAGTATTCAAGTAACAAATCAATCAACTCTTTTTCTATATACTTTGAATTAGATGGTATCTAACTGAGTGTTATTAGTTTGATATTTTTCTCCATAAAAGAAGAGTTATAATATATTTATATTCATATATATTAAGAGGGAGGTATTAAGCAACTTTGCTGCTAATTCCACTCGTTAACTATCTCATTACTAATATGGGCCAAGGTTGGCTTAAAGAAGAAGATTTAGGACATATGCATCAAAATGATGGGCAAATTTGGAAATCTTATATTGATTTATTGAAATCATCTAGTATAAGGTTTTCTAGGAGTGAAGAGGTTCTAGTCTAGGATTTTTCTAAAAATGGTATCTATTCTCCAAAAGTAGGTTATTGTCAGCTGTTAAAAGAAAGGGAGGAACCATAACATGTTTAGTGGTGGAAGGCACTTTGGAAGTTTAACTATCTGTTAAAATTTAAAATCTTCATATGGTTTTTGTTGTCTAATAAAACACTTACATCAGATGTTCTTAAAAGGAAACGGGTAGAGGGTTTAAGAAGATGTTATTTATGTAATGAGGAAGAATAATCAAACTCTCACGTGGCAGTTCAATGTTACTTTACTAAATGTGCATGGAAGGAAATAGAATGAAAATTAAATATGAAAAATCTCTGGATTGGGGATACAATTGACTTTTGCTTAAAGGATTGGTGTACAAAGGAAGAAGTAAAAGATTTTAGATCTTCTCCTATGATAGTTTCATGGAGTATTTGGCAAGCCAGGAACTTTAGTCATTTGGAGGATAAGTCCTTTCTTCCAATACAATGTTCTTTTCAAAGTCTTGGGGTAATGAGTCACTTTCCACAAGACAATATATCCATTAAAACCAGATTCGTTATGTCCCAAAACCATAATTTTCATTATAAAAAAGGTTATAATTTACTATTTATGATTTACTACTCTAATTGTCACAACATATTTATATTTTTCGTAATATGTTCTTATTTATCGTGACATGCATTTTACTCAATTGCATGCATATGATTAACTAGACTCATAATCTTTTGACAATAGGGCTTTTCGTCCGCTTGGCGTTGATTCCATTTATAGCGACAACTTGATCGCAACCTCTTGCCAAGGTGATGTTAAAGTTTTTAATCATTAACATGATTATCTAGGACCTAAAATCATAGACTTGGACCTTTCATTCTAATCTATACATGTGATGCATAACGTTTAATAGTTTAAGATTGAATTCTAACTTGATTTCATAAGTTGAAGCCAAGGGGGGGAAAGAAACCTTATGGCTTTCATGCGATGGGGACCAAAGCTTGATAAGGTGCCTTATGGCTAAGGTTTAAACCATGACAAGGTTCTTAACCCGCGGGATTTACAAACAAGGAGGTGATGGTGGAATGCTTGAATAACGTTTTAAAGTTTATGTTATATAAATAAAATGGCACTCTTGGTACCAGAAGTTTCCCTATCAAAATTTTAAGTTTTCAGCAGCACATTGATCCAGAACTAAAAGAAGGCACTGCCAGAAGTTAAACGCTCAGCAACATAGATATTATCACTATGTTGCACCTGCAACAAGTTCCCAAAATTCAAAATTTTTTGGGGCCCTCCTTTTCTTCAAGTTAGTGAGTTCTTTTCTTGGTTTCACCTTTGATTTTAGCTTATGAAGGTTGAAGTGCTTTCTCGAGTCTTGAATGCTGTAAGTTGAATGGTTTCTCATCGTTTAAAAGCTTGAGGTTTTGTTCCATCTAAAATCGAGCCCTCTGTTGTTTTACAAAAAACCTTTTCAAGCCTTCGCCCAAAGTTTCTTGTATCGGGAGATTTTCATTTGATTGCCCGACCGTTGCGGGCGTCCTCCGGCTTCTAGTTTCTCTTACCCGTCCCGCCGTTGCGGGTGGCTTCCAGGTCGTCGTGTTTGGTTGTCGAGCCGACGTTTCGGGTGCCTTCGAACTTTTGATTGTTTCTATTCCGAGCCCGCCGTTGCGGGTGTTCTCCAGATCCTCCAAATCTTTTCCTGCGCCGATGTAGCGGGCGCTTATCGACTCTTGTTTGGCTTGGTCGTGCCGCCGTTGCGGGTGGTCTTCAAGTCCGCATGTTTTCGTTTCGCGACCGCCGTTGCGGGGGGGTTTCGACTCTTGAGTTTCGTTTTCATCGCGGTATGTTGCGGGAGTTGTCTCTCTTATCGTATCGGAGGGGGAGGAACACTGCTGTCCCCGCCGTTGCGGATCAGCGTAAACTCTTAAATCCTCGTCTCCCGCCGAACCGTGCTTTTGGAGTGTTTTTCCTCGTTGCAGACAGTGAAGTGTGGAGGATGTTCTGCCATTGCGGGGAAGGCCAGACTCTTGGTCGTCCGGCCAAGGTTTCCGCGGCCACCCGATATGGGTTTCTCGTTCGCGGGTTATTTGTAACTGATCGGGCGAGTTGGGACTGGAGGTGGTCCCCCGTTGCGGATGGTATGAAGCTTGTGCCGCCCGACATAACTTTTGGAGCCACCCTGATTGATGTGACTCCTCGCACGTGTGGCGTTGTTCATATATGTATGGTGACAAGCGGGGTTTTTTGTATTATTTTCGATCACTGTCGCAAGGAGTCGAGCTGTCGCGTTTCGAAAGAATCGAAGGGTTAGCTGTCACTGTACCAGTTTCCAGGTGGCGAGGGCGGATCTCCAACTATCATTAGCTTGATCACTGCGTTGATTGCCAAGTAGGTGCATCTCGTCCTTCATTTGCGTTTAACGTTTGTTGGTTTTCCGCCGAGTTTTGGGGCCCCGCGTTTTTCTTCCTCGTCCAGCTGGGATTTTGGTTTGCTTAGATCGTTTTTTCTCTTGACCTAGGGTGAGGGGGGAGACGTTTTATTTAAATTTTTAAGCCTTTTCTGATTGCCCGTAGTAGTTGCTTGCGCGCTAGGGTTGGGGGTTTTGAGGCGCAGACGGCCGTTACGCCGTCTGCGCCAGGATTCGGTATGCGGTCGCGATGAGTAGAGACTGCGTTGTTGGTGAATGTTTAGGGGTCGGGTTTGGGCTGGCCGCAGTTGCCATGATTTTTCCTGGTTTTCCTTTTTTTTTTTTTTACAGTCTGGGGTTGTGCGCCGTCTCGGTGGGAAATTATTGGTAGATCCTGTGACTAGCTCGATCGGGATAAATAGGGTTGAGAGGATTGTTTTGACAGTGTCGCCTTCTCTCTGCGGCCCATGTTGATTGAGCCACCTTTCGCGATCTAGTTTTTGCTGTTGGCCGCCTAAAATCCCAGTTAGGGTTGGAAGAAGGTGTCGCTGGTAACGCGGTTTTCATTGAGGATAGCGTGGGTCGGTTTCGATGAGGATACCTTATCCTGAGATTCCCGTCGAGGTGGGTGAGAGTGTTAGCAACATAATATTTTCTTCGATGCTGGTTGCTTGCATTCCTGTCGCT
>LPNX011119452.1:292241-321314 GCA_001517045.1 Pseudotsuga menziesii | reverse complement strand
AGATTGGTCTCATTTGTGGTTACCCCAGAAGGGCAGCCCAAACTTGATTAAGATTCTAAGAGAGCCTTTTATGAAAAACAATGTTACTGAGTTAGGGGAAGAAAACGAATCTGCTGATTCTGTTTTGGGAAACTACCTTACTGAGCTCAAGCTAGAACACCTTTCTTCAAAAAAGGCCAACCCTGTGATGGACACTCAGTCTGAGCTCCTTCAACTCCCTCAGGCTGAGAGAAATGATTGCAGAATTTTAGATATGGGTTCCATCTCAATAACTGCACAGCTGGACCATGGTTAGACAATTCAGCTCTGAAATCCCGCTCATCCCTAGTTCTTTAAAATGTGAAAATTTTTAGGATGGGCAAAATTTTTGAAAATTTTGTTTTGCTGTTTTCTTTTGTACATAAATAAATTGCTTTGTTTTCCTAATGCTAGATGCTTTCTTGGTTTTAGTACTTTAATGCTTTCTTTATTTGTTATGCTGTTATTTGTTTATGGTTTTGCTAGTTTTCTTTTGTTTTGGAATAAGAGGCAAACTTTTGGATGCACTGGAAACATCAGGGTTCTATCTTAATTAAAATCATGAGCAAAAGGGCTGTGTTTTAAAGTGTAGAATATCTTCTAGCAGATGCATCCCCAACAGGCAGTGCATTCACTCGAAGTCTTGCTTAATCCCTATAAATAACTCAGAAGCAAAAGGGTCTGAAGTACTATTTGGAGGCTCCATCCATCTCACATCTTAAATACCCAAGGGGGAAACAACACTAGACCCACGGAAAGCAAGCAGAGTGAGCCAGTCTATCATATCTAAATGACCCCATGCCATAAATTAAGAAAAGGGCTAAAAGCTCTTAAGAGTCACTTCTTCCGAAAGAAATAAGACCTATTAGAGCAAAGCTCCAAAAACATAATATCAAAGCATGAAAGTACCAAATGGCCATAAGATCCTCTCCGTCCGTGAATTGAAACGTGAAATATATCATTCACACAAAAGGACACTATGGGATAGAGGATCCTGAATTAAAATTCAGTAAGAAAGGCCCGCAGAAGGACTCATATCAAAGGAACTAAAGTTCAGAAAACATAGAGTACAAAGTGGCATGGGGATGAGGAACAAAAGGATAACACTGTTCACTTTCTAGCACAATCCTGTGGTGTCAAAGCTGTAAACCCCAAAGGGCAGGTAACATGAACCTCATTTATTTGGCCTCCGAAGAGTTATTCAGACCTGAAACACTGCTGGTGTTACCTTTTCCCGAAAAGATAGACTTCAACTAAAATAGTTTAATGCATGAGCTGACTGGGTTAGGGATGCAAACAACTAGAAGAGTTCAGTATTATTCATACAGTCTTAGGCTTAGAAAGAAAGTTAATTCAGAGATCTGGGGTTCACCAGTTAGTCGCCAATTGTTGTACCTGCAACAAGTTCCCAAAATTCAAAATTTTTTGGGGCCCTCCTTTTCTTCAAGTTAGTGAGTTCTTTTCTTGGTTTCACCTTTGATTTTAGCTTATGAAGGTTGAAGTGCTTTCTCGAGTCTTGAATGCTGGAAGTTGAATGGTTTCTCATCGTTTAAAAGCTTGAGGTTTTGTTCCATCTAAAATCGAGCCCTCTGTTGTTTTACAAAAAACCTTTTCAAGCCTTCGCCCAAAGTTTCTTGTATCGGGAGATTTTCATTTGACTGCCCGACCGTTGCGGGCATCCTCCGGCTTCTAGTTTCTCTTACCCGTCCCGCCGTTGCGGGTGGCTTCCAGGTCGTCGTGTTCGGTTGTCGGGCCGACGTTTCGGGTGCCTTCGAACTTTTGATTGTTTCTATTCTGAGCCCGCCGTTGTGGGTGTTCTCCAGATCCTCCAAATATTTTCCCGCGCCGCTGTAGCGGGCGCTTATCGACTCTTGTTTGGCTTGGTCGTGCCGCCGTTGCGGGTGGTATTCAAGTCCGCATGTTTTCGTTTCGCGACCGCCGTTGCGGGGGGGTTTTGACTCTTGAGTTTCGTTTTCATCGCGGTATGTTGCGGGCGTTGTCTCTCTTATTGTATCGGAGGGGGAGGAACACTGCTGTTCCCGCCGTTGGGGATCAGCGTAAACTCTTAAATCCTCGTCTCCCGCCGAACCGTGCTTTTGGAGTGTTTTTCCTCGTTGCGGACAGTGAAGTGTGGAGGATGTTCTGCCATTGCGGGGAAGGCTAGACTCTTGGTCGTCCGGCCAAGGTTTCCGCGGCCACCCGATATGGGTTTCTCGTTCGTGGGTTATTTGTAATTGATCGGGCGAGTCGGGACTGGAGGTGGTCCGCCGTTGCGGATGGTATGAAGCTTGTGCCGCCCGACATAACTTTTGGAGCCGCCCCGATTGATGGGACTCCTCGCACGTGTGGCGTTGCTCATATATGTATGGCGAAAAGCGGGGTTTTTTGTATTATTTTCGATCACTGTCGCAAGGAGTCGAGCTGTCGCGTTTCGAAAGAATCGAAGGGTTAGCTGTCACTGTACCGGTTTCCAGGTGGCGAGGGCGGATCTCCAACTGTCATTAGCTTGATCACTGCGTTGATTGCCAAGTAGGTGCATCTCGTCCTTCATTTGCGTTTAACGTTTGTTGGTTTTCCGCCGAGTTTTGGGGCCCCGCGTTTTTCTTCCTCGTCCAGCTGGGATTTTGGTTTGCTTAGATCGTTTTTTCTCTTGACCTAGGGTGAGGGGGGAGATGTTTTCTTTAACTTTTTAAGCCTTTTCTGATTGCCCGTAGTAGTTGCTTGCGCGCTAGGCTTGGGGGTTTTGAGGTGCAGACGGCCGTTACGCCGTCTGCGCCAGGCTTCGGTATGCGGTCGCGATGAGTAGATACTGCGTTGTTGGTGAATGTTTAGGGGTCGGGTTTGGGCTGGCCGCAGTTGCCATGATTTTTCCTGGTTTTCCTTTTTCTTTTTTTTTACAGTCCGGGGTTGTGCGCCGTCTCGGTGGGAAATTATTGGTAGATCCTGGGACTGGCTCGATCAGGATAAATAGGGTTGAGAGGATTGTTTTGACAGTGTCTCCTTCTCTCTGCGGCCCGTGTTGATTGAGCCACCTTTCGCGATCTAGTTTTTGCTGTTGGCCGCCTAAAATCCCAGTTAGGGTCGGAAGAAGGTGTCGCTGGTAACGCCGTTTTCATTGAGGATAGCGTGGGTTGGTTTCGATGAGGATACCTTATCCTGAGATGTGGTCGTTTCCCGCCGAGGTGGGTGAGAGTGTTAGAAACATAATATTTTCTTCGATGCTGGTCGCTTGCGTTCCTGTCGCTATGGGCATGTTGGGCCGTAGGGCTGAAGTGTCGACTGATTAAGCCTGAGGCTGTTATTTTTTCTCTTTGCGTGTGATAGGCAGTGGAATTTTAATTGCATATTGCATCTACATATAGCGTGCACATATTGCTTCGATATATCACTTTCATAAGAAATGACAAACCTCATAAGAGCATAGGTTGCATGCCAACACTAATATGACTGACAAATTGATACATGTGAAATAAATCATAAGACAATTCGTCCATAAGACCTGGTGAAGATATTCTACAGTAAACATTACCATGCTAACAAACACATTGCACCGCACTTCATGCTAGTAAATTGTCAGTATAGAAGCTTAAGGTTTGATTTCATGCACTGATATAATTATGATACACTTGGAAAAGAATAAACTGCTGCACAATGTTCACAAATTTGTATTTCTTAATATCATGATGGTGTACATTGCAGGAAGATCTTAAAATGTCTAAGAGACAAAAAAAGAAGGCCCCAGCAGTAGAGGAGGTTCCAGCACCAGACACAGAAGCAAGAATTGAGTACATTTATGAGGACACCCAATGTGTCACTGGGCTGGAGCCTGAGTACAAATGGGGAGATATTTACAGGATGATCTCCCGCAGGGAAGTCCCAGATATGGGGCTTGAGGAGGCACCCATTTATGCTAATATAGAGAAATCATCCATTATGAAGGTCGCCACCAGGCCAGAGCTATTCCCGTGCTCTGAGTTAATGAGATGGGTGCTACCACATACAAACCACAATTCAATGCTCATCTGTAACATCGAGGGCCAGGGCTATGCTACATTTAGCCCTAGGTATGTAGCTTTAGCTTATCATCTACCAGAGCCTCAGCTTTTCCTTACGAATGAATGGCTGGACGACCTCCGGATGGACCTTGTAGAGACCTTGAAAAGAATGATCTTACCTGGGAAGATCTTCCGACATAGAGTGACTGAAGATTATGACACCGCCAGTCTCAGGCCCACTTACAGATTCATAGCTTTAATTCTAAACAGAATCTTCAGGAGGGCAAATGGCAGACTGTTCAAGTTTGAATGGGTACCCCTAATGTTTTTTGTAGCAATAGAAGGAACCAGTTTCAATTGGGCGAGCATAGTATCAAGCAACCTCTCCTCTTGTGTGGCTGCAGCTTTGGAAGGAAAGGAACGAAGAAGATCTGAATTTTACATGAGCTCCATTCTAATTGACTGCATACTATGCCACCAGCCTTTCCCTGGGCTCAAATGTGTTTGGGAGAAGGATAGGATGCCCGTATATGCAGCATTTAGACTACTGGGAGCTCATCAATACCATACTTACTATAGAGAGATCTGTGAACAGTTTATCATGCCTCTGCACACTCTCATATTCCAAAAGGAATGCAACTGCATGTCAGAAGAGGCCATGCAGGTCATAGAGGAGTTTGGTGACTATTTCTTAACAGAAAACGGGATGTATTTGAGGATGTTTGGTGGGTCAAAGACCCATTATCTGTTGCCCAAATATGCAACAGATTATATAGTACACAAGGAGGCTGTTAGACAGGTGTATATAGATGGAGTTGGTCATTTCCTATTCCAGAATAAGAAGTCTGCCTACCCTCCCCTGCCTTTTAAGTTAGGTAGTTGCAGTTTCGCAAATGTGAAACAAGCTCCTGAATTTATACAGGAACTAGAAAAGTTCCGTTTCGGGGAGATGAGCTTTAGACGAAATGATACTCACGACAGGATGGCTGAGCACTGTAGGAAACACAAAGTATTTTATGAGTACACTCACCATTTTGACAATGATGAATCCGTGTTTAGGAGGGCCTCTAACATGATAGCGCTCAGCAAGAGATTCAAACCAAAAGGTGGAAAGGGATCTGAGCAGGAGAAGGATGAGCGAGCTAAGACTGAGGAAACAGCCAAAAGAATAAGGGAGGAAGCCCAGAGACTGGAACAGGAGGCTGCGGAATGGCTCCAGAAAGGAGAAGAGGAAAAGAGGAAAGCTGCCCAGGATGCAGCTGAAAAGGCAAAAGAAGTAGCTGAGGAAGCTCAGAGGAAACTAGACGAGGAATTTCGACAACAGGAAGCCGAGAAAACAGAGTTGGCACAACAGCAGGCTTCTAGATCACAAGCAGAGCAAAGCCAGGGTGAGGAAAACCCTGAGGTACAAATCCTCCAAGTACCTACTACCGTCACCCCTACAACCCCCACACTCCAGTTAGTACCCTTTACACAGAAGAAAGGGGAAGAGGTGCCTGATTTCAGTACAGTGTACTATGACAGGGCCACCAAAAGGATCATGAGGAGAACCGAGAGGAAAATAGAAGCAGAAGGGATGGCCAGTACCATGATAACCGACAAAGCTGTGATGGTCGGAATAGATAAAGATCCGAGGTTTGTCATCAGGGCTGGGAAGGCATCCATACATGCTACGGAGGATAACATAGACCGTATGATGGTAGAAATAGAATCCTCCAAGAAGACCTCCTCTCAGCTCAAGGACACCTTGAGAAGGGAGAGAGAGGAGGGCAACAGACTAAAAAGAAAATACGAGCATGTACTCAAAGAGGTGGAGGTCACGAAGCATGAAATTCATGCTATCCAGCAAGAAGCCTTGAATAAGGCACATCAAGAAATTCAGGACTTAAAGAGCGAAAGGGAACAAATGAAGACACAGATAGAAGACCTGATGGAGCAGCAGAAGGACATCTACGAATCCAACACCTTATATGTTAGAGAGCTGAAAGAGCAGCTGGAGGTAGCCAAGGAGCAGCAGGTAGATCTGCAGCCAGTCAAAGAACACATCCTGGCTCAGAAAGCTAGGATGCTGCAACTGCAAACGGACATGGAGGGAGAAAGGTGTCAAGTCCTGCAGATTGATGGCAGGCTAGATGAAATATTAGACACGGCTTCTTATTTTGTGGACAGGTCGCAAGACATCCTTGAGGTACTAACTTCAAGGATAACCAGGGTAGAAGATGATCAAGAAGTCCCAGCTGAGCTACCAGTCAAAGATAAGCAAGCTTTGAAGCAGGACCATGATCTGATAGAGTTTGCTGTTATTACTGCGGAGGACTTCTAGAAGACAGTGAAGAAAACGAAGGGAGCCTGCGCAGAGTTCTTTAGAAGAGCCCTGGTCACCTATAACCGCTGTCAAGTGGAAGCTGAGCATAGGCTACACGAATTCCCTGATCATGATACATTTGCAGGGATGTTGCAAACGAGGCAGCAGGAAGAAGAAGCCAAGGTCCAATGTATCAGAGCCCTTGATGAGCCGATCCTGAGAAATGAAATCGGACACGCAGCCATTAGTGTACAGCTCTTGGAGGAGCAGGTGCGTCTGAACACGGCCAGGATAGAGGCTATTCAGAAACAAGCAAATAAGTTCGAGCTGAATATACAATTCTTAGAACCCCACTCGTTTGAAGGACTCGCTGCTGAGGCAGTAGCGTGGAGGAAATTTTTGGAAAACCAAGCAGGGCCCTCCTCTTGAGGAGGACCGGTCAACTTTTGTGTAAATTATTATTTGTAAAAGGTTGTGGGAAAATGAAGCGTTGGGAAGCCCAAAGGTCACTTTGGGCAGCCCAACCATTTTTTGCTTTTTATATAAAACTAGGGAAGAGAGACAAGAAAGAGGGGGCTTTTTCCCAGTTACACTGGATGACCTATTGTAAGAAGAACTATTTCCTTTTGCAATAAAGATTTTAGTTTGCCTATTGGATAAAGAGCTGTGGAATTTTCCAAATGGTGTGCAATGGATGGCAGGAAGATGAACTATTTTGTTTTTCAGCTTATGTCCATGAATTGTGAGATCGTTCTAACTCTGTGACTTATGTCTTGTTGAATGATTTCTGGTTTATTTTGTGGGGAATTCACTTTTAGTAATGCTGGTGCTTCACACAACAGTTAGCTATCTGATTGTTGGAATAATTTCTCTTTCATGTGCTGTAAATACAAGTATCAGCTACCTGTAATTGTGTTTATCATACATGGAGTTAATGCATTACTCATTAATAATCTTTTCTGGCTTCCCGAGGATATATAGTTAGGTGTTTAGACTGTTAGTTGTTTGATTTCCTGATTGCACATGTGGTTTAGATGTTGTGAACATAAGACGAGAGGTAAGAACCTGCGCAGCACATTGTGTGGTTCCCGGCATCCTTATCACCCTGCATGGTTTAGATAGGCATATGCATTGCATTTTAAGTCAAAATACAAATTCCAGTGGACCGGGACGCAACCGGTAAAACCCTTTTTGTTACTTTGACCTACGGTAGCCGGACCGTAAACCGGACGGATTCCCTATACCAAACAGTCAGCGGGCTAGTTGGGAACGCTGATTGGGGAGAATCCTTTACTGTTGCCGCCTGTGATTTTCCAGGCCTCAACACACTGTTAATGGTAATGTCTGGTTAAGTGTTCATGAACTAAAGTTGAAGGTGGATTTGACAGCTTATGTGGAGAAACATGATTTTGTGTTTGATGATATTTTAGATGAACGTGTCTCAAATGATGAAGTTTACCGAGTTACTGAGTTATATAAATAAAATGGCACTGTTGGTACCTGAAGTTTCTTTATCAAAATTTTAAGTTTTCAGCAGCACATTGATCCAAAACTAAAAGAAGGCACTGCCAAAAGTTTATAGCTCAGCAACACATATATTATCACTGTTAATGATAATGTCTGGTTAAGTGTTCATGAACTAAAGTTAAAGGTGGATTTGACAACTTATGTGGAGAAACATGATTTTGTGTTTGATGCTATTTTAGATGAACGTGTCTCAAATGATAAAGTTTACCGAGTTACAGTGAATCCCATTGTTCCAACCATATTTTAGTGTACAAAAGCTACATGCTTTGCATATGGTCAAACAGGTAGTGGAAAGACATTTACAATGCAACCTTTGCCATTAAGAGCCTCAGAGGATATACTTAAGCTGATGAAGAGATCTGTCTATCAAGAACAAGGATTTCACATGTGGCTTAGTTTCTTTGATATACGGGGGAAAACTTTATGACCTGCTTGGTTTAGAAAGAAATTGTGTATAAGGGAGAATGCCCGACAACAAGTTTGCATTATTGGCTTGTAAGAATTTGAAGTCTCAGATATACAATGTGTGAAGGAGTATATTGAGAAAGGGAATGGCTCCAGGAGCACAGGTTCGATTGGAACTAATGAAGAGTCATCGAGGTCTCATGCTATTTGGAAGATTACAATTAAGAAGCATGGTAAAGGGAAAGAGTCAAAGGGTGGTAGAATAGTTGGGAAGCTATCATTTATTGACCTTGCTGGAAGTGAACGTGGGTTAGACACAACAGACAATGATCGCCAAACGAGGATGGAGGGGTTAGAAATCAACAAGAGCCTTTTGACTCTAATAGAGTGTATATGGGCGTTGGATAATGACCAAATCCATATTCCATTTCGAGGAAGCAAGATGATAGAAGTGCTTCATGATTCATTTGTAGGGAACTCACGAACGGTTATGATATCACGCATTTCCCCTAATTCGGGTTCTTGTGAGCATATTCTTAATTCCTTGACATATGTAGAGCAGTAATTTGAAAAAGTATCAAAGTGCAAGTAGTTTAGCTCTGCCTCCTAAGGATTTGTCTTCATCCCTTCCTTTGCCCCTAGAAGATGGAAGGGAGTTTTCTGACTATAATCAAAGTGTAGCAAATGCAGATGTTGGTAGAAGGTCTATGGAAAATCCACAATATTACAATCAATCTGAAGAACTTGGAAGGTATCCTTCTAATTTGTCGTCGTGTTATGCCTTTACTAAGCAGAGAGGAAAGTGGGTTTTCAAGTATGGTTGAAAAGAATAGAGTTAATATGAGAGAAGGTATTGCTGGGCCTGTTACAAGTCAAAAGTCCTCTTCTGCAGCTGTGAATTATTTTGATCCATATGGGGATGAGAAGGTGCAGAAGGTTTCCCCAACATGTCGGAAAGTAAACAGAGAAGTGTGAACAACAACACAAATGTTAGATTCCATCTATATTTTAGCATAAAAGAAGCGATTTGGAGATAGCTTTTGGCATCAAAAGTTATAAATTGATTTCAATCCCTCCAAAGCAGGAAGACATCTAAGGTACAGGTGGCTAGTTCGTTACAAGATGTTGTGCATTTCTAGATTTGGTGGATGAAATCAATAGGTGATTAATAATCCAGGGCATTCGGTGATGACAAACAACAGGGTATTTCTAGGCAGAGGATTTCGAGCAGTTTGAGATCTTTTGCAACATATTCTAGATTTTGTGGCAATAAAAGAGATATTATTTTTATTATTTTAGCCTATCGATAAGATTTGACACCTGGAAATTAGAAATAGTTGGAGTGTTGCATTTTTGTATAAATTTATGATTTGTAATAGAGTGGGGGGTGAGGTACCAACCGAGAGGGCTGAGGCAGGGTTTGAACATTCTGATACTGGACTGACAGGAGCATGTATGCACTCTATTTTTTGTTAGTTGTTTTGAAATGATTATGTTCATATGAGCTGCCTTTCTATTTTAATAATTGAATTTCATGTGTTGTGATTTTGTCTGGTGTATGGTCATCTTAATCCATTGCTAGATTCTCACGATTAATGTGAAGTTATCCTTAAGTACTATGTGCAGAACCTGGTTCATGTTTTTCATAAATTCATATTCGTAGCTTTGTCTTATTAGTCTTGATTGTGATATATATACTGCTGTTCAACATTTTCTTTCAAATCTAGCTTGATTTCTGTAGTAAGTCTTACCTACCACCAAATTCCATAAATTCATTTTCCAGTTATCCATTAAACCAATTTAAGGTTTCTCTAAGGTTGACCCTAGCAGTCGAAGTTCAACTTTAGTGATAACATCTTATGGCGCCATTGCCAGGGACGAAGGAGCAAATATATCTTCCCAGGGAAGAATGACAACGAATATATCTAGTCTTTAATGGTGAATGAAGATTGGTGACATAGTGGCTGCAAATTATTCACCTGGCGACTCCAACTTCTGCAGATCCAGATTTCAATGCTTAACTGATGATTTCATTGGACTAATGAGGATTTCTAATCTGACTTTTATTGTTTCAAGGTATGCGTGTCTAGATTTTGCAGAACTTCCTAGTTTTTCGAATCTTCTTCCTTTGGATGAATATTTTTTGCGAAATGGTCCTAAATTCAATGGAGAAGATCTGAGTTTAGCTGTGAAGCACATATCTAATTTCTGGGAATTTACAGAGTTACTAAGAATTAAACATGAAGATATCTTCACTAGACTATTCAATGATTCATTACAAGGAAAGTGTAAAAGTTGGGTTGAAGATTTGTATGTTGGGTCAATTAGATCATTAACAGATTTTTGGATTATCTTTCTAAAGACATGGATGGAGAAGACAAAGTTTAGGAAATATTCTCTTTCCATTAAATTTTTTAGGGAATGGAATGATATGAGCACTGATGAGGAAATAGATGAAACTTTTTCTTCCCTTTTGTCTTCTTATTTAATGTCAAGTTCATGTAACTCGGAATCTAAAGTCATATTTTTAAAAGAATTTGCTGCATATATTGAGAAAGAGATTGAAGCTTTAAAGGTCAAGATACAAAATTTGTCTTTTCAAAGCCCTTTTCAGCTGTCTTTTGATATCAAGACCGAGAATAAAGACAAATTTGATGACCCAAAACTGAGAAAGTGGTATGACCCGGTAGCTGACTATATCAGGGAATTTATCGATTCAAGGTTTCAATATTCATTTCATGATAAGTCTGAAAATCAAACTTACAGACAGATGTTGATTTTTGTACCTATCTTCATCTTGCTAATATATAGATCAAGAGTTTCATCAGTTATTCAGATACTTGTATGGCTTCACTAGAAGCATGATTTTACTTAACCAAAGTTCTAGTTTTGATTAGTGTATATAGTGTGGATAAATAAGCTTGATGCTTCAAGCATTTCCTTAAGTTTGTACAGTGTGATCAGATTGTTGTGAGAGGAATATTTCAGTTTGTAGAGTAGTTTAAAGATTAAGCCAACAGTGTGTTTTCAAGTTTTTTTCGTAGCAGAGATTTGTGATGAAGACTCCAACCCAATGATATGGAAAAGCACTTGGTCTACTTGTTCTTGGCAGCTCACAGAGAGCATTCCATCCCTAGATAGAGCTAGATGTTGGTACCGAAAGTTTCCCTATCAAAATTTTTAGTTTTCAGCAGCACATTGATCCAAAACTAAAAGAAGGCACTGCCAGAAGTTAAAAGCTCAACAACATAGATATTATCAGTGTTAATGATAATGTCTGGTTAGGTGTTCATGAACTAAAGTTGAAGGTGGATTTGACAGCTTATGTGGAGAAACATGATTTTGTGTTTGATGCTATTTTAGATGAACCTGTCTCAAATGATGAATTTTACCGAGTTATAGTGGAGCCCATTGTACCAACCATCTTTCAACGTACAAAAGCTACATGCTTTGCATATGGTCAAATAGGTAGTGGAAAGACATTTACAATGTAGCCTTTGCCATTAAGAGCCTTAGAGGATATACTTAAGCTGATGAATAGATCTGCCTATTGAGAATAAGGATTTCACTTGTGGCTCAGTTTCTTTGAGATATACGGGGGCAAACTATATGACCTGCTTAGTGACAGGAAGAAATTATGTATAAGGGGGAATGCCCCACAATAAGTTTACATTGCTGGCTTGCAAGAATTTGAAGTCTCAGATATACAATGTGTGAAGGCGTATATTGAGAAAGGGAATGGATCCAGGAGCACAGGTTTGACTGGAGCTAATGAAGAGTCATCGAGGTCTCATGCTATTTGGCAGCTTACAATTAAGAAGCATGGTAAAGAGAAAGAGTGAAAGGGTGGTAGAATAGTTGGGAAGATATCATTTATTGACCTTGTTGGAAGTGAATGTGGGGCAGACACAACAGACAATGATCGCCAAACGAGGATGGAGGGGGTAGAAATAAATAAGAGCCTTTTGGCTCTAAAAGAGTGTATACGGGCCCTGGATAATGACCAAATCCATATTCCATTTTGAGGAATCAAGTTGACAGAAGTGATTCATGATTCATTTGTAGGGAACTCACGAATGGTTATGATATCATGTGTTTCCCTTAATTCGGGTTATTGTGAGCATATTCTTAATACGTTGAGATATGTAGAGTAGTAATTTGAAAAAGGATCAAAGTGCAAGTAGTTTAGCTATGCCTCCTAAGGATTCGTCTTCATCTTCGCCTTCACCCTTGGAAGATGCAAGGGAGTTTTCTGACTATAATCAAATTGTAGCAAATGCAGATGTTGGTAGAAGGTCTGTGGAAAATCCACAATATTACAATCAATTTGAAGAACTTGGAAGGCATCCTTCTAATTTGTCATCGATTTATCCCTTTACTAGCAGAGAGGAAAGTGGGTTTTCAAGTATGGTTGAAAACAATAGAGTTAATATGAGAGAAGGTATTGCTGGTCCTGTTACAAGTTTGAAGTCCTCTTTTGCAGCTATGAATTCTTTTGATCCATATGGGGATGAGAAGGTGTAGAAGGTCTCCCCAACATGTCGGAAAGTAAGCAAAGAAGTGAGTGAACAACAACACAAGTATTAGATTCCATCTAGATTTTAGCATAAAAGAGGCGAGTTGGAGATAGCTTTTGGCATCAAAAGTTATAAATTGATTTCAATCCTTCCAAAGAAGGAAGACATCTAAGGTACATGTGGCTAGTTTGTTACAAGATGCTATTGAGATTTGGTGCATGAAATCAACAGGTGATTAATAATCCATAGCATTCGGTGATGACAAACAGAAGGGTATATCTAGGCAGAGGATTTCGAGCAGTTTGAGATCTTTTGCAACATATTCCAGATTTTGTGGCAATAAAACATCGATTATTTTTATTATTTTAGCTTATCGATAAGATTTGATGCCTGGAAATTAGAAACAGTTGGAGTGTTGCATTTTTGTATAAATTTATGATTTGTAATAGAGAGGGGGGGTGAGGTACCAGCCGAGAGGGCTGAGGCAGGGTTTGAACATTCTTATATTGGAGTGGCAAGAGCATGTATGCACTCTGTTTTTGTTAGCTGTTTTGAAATGATTATGTTCATATGAGTCGCCTTTATGTTTTAATAATTGAATTTCATGTGTCATGATTTTGTCTGGTGTATGGTCATCTTAATCCATTGGTAGATTCTCACGATTAATGTGAAGTTATGCTTAAGTACTATATGCAGAACTTGGTTCATGTTTTTAATAAATTCATACTCGTAGCTTTGTCTTATTAGTCTTGATTGTGATATATATACTGTTGTTCAGTATTTGCTTTCAAATCTAGCTTGATTTCTGTAGTAAATCTTACCTACCACCAAATTCCATAAATTCATTTTCCAGTTATCCATTAAACCAATTTAATATTTCTCTAAGCTTGACCCTAGCAGTTGAGGTTCAACTTTAGTGAGAACATCTTCTGGATCCATTGCCATGGACGGAGGAGAGAATATATCTTCCCTGGGAAGAATGACAACGAATATATCTAGTCTTTGATGGTGAATGAAGGTTGGTGACATAGTGGTTGAAAATTATTCACATGGCGACTCCAACTTCTGCAGATCCAGATTTCAAAGCTTAACTGACGATTTCATTCGACTAATGAGGATTTGTGATCCAGCTTCTATTGTTTCAAGGTATGCGTGTCCAGATTTTGCGGAATTTCCTGGTTTTCTAAATCTTCTTTCTTCGGATGAATATTTGTTGAGAAATGGTCCTAAATTCAATGGAGAATATCTGAGTTTAGCTATGAAACACATATCTAATTTCCTTGAATTTACAGAGTTACTCAGAGTTAAACATGAAGATGTCTTCATTAGACTATTCTATGATTCATTACAAGGAAAGTGTAAAAGTTGGGTTGAAGATTTGTCTGTTGGGTCAATTAGATCATTAACATATTTTTGGACTATCTTTCTAAAGACATGGATGGAGAAGACAGATTTTAGGACAGATTCTCTTTCCATTAAAAATTTCAGGGAATGGAATGATATGAGCACTGATGAGGAAATAGATGAAAATTTTTCTTCCCTTTTGTCTTCTTATTTAAAGTCAAGTTCTTGTAACTTGGAATCTAAAGTCATATTTTTAAAAGAATTTGTTGCATATATTGAGAAAGAGATTGAAGATTTAGAGGTCAAGATACATAAATTGTCTTTTCAAAGTCCTTTTCAGCTGTCTTTTGATATCAAGACAGAGAATAAAGACAAATTTGATGACCCAAAACTGATAAAGTGGTATGACCCGGTAGCCGACTATATCAGGGAATTTATCAATTCAAGGTTTCAATATTCATTTCATGATAAGTTTGAAAATCAAACTTACAGACAGATGTTGATTTTTGTACCTATCTTCATCTTGCTAATATATAGATCAAGAGTTTCATCAGGTATTCAGATACTTGTATGGATTCACTAGAAGCATGATTTTACTTAACCAAAGTTGTAGTTTTGATTAGTGTAGATATTGTGGATAAATAAGCTTGATGCTTCAAGCATTTCCTTAAGTTTGTACAGTGTGATCAGATTGTTGTGAGAGGATGATTTCAGTTTGCAGAGTAGTTTAAAGATTCAGCCAATAGTGTCTTTTCAAGTTTTTTAAGTAGCAGAGATTTGTGATGAAGACTCCAACCCAATGAAATGGAAAGGCACTTGGTCTACTTGTTCTTGGGAGCTCGCAGGGAGCATTCCATCCCCAGCCAGAGCCAGATGTTGGTACCGAAAGTTTCCCTAACAAAATTTTACCACACATGGTGAATCACACTTTTATGGCCTTCCCTGTCCCTCTGCAGACTTGTTAGACCCCATGGACCATTTTTGTACCTTTGATGTTTCCAATATCATCCCTAAAAACATGTAAAAATTGCCATACGTGGCTTTTAAACCCTTTCTCGCATATATATGCGGGTTTGGCCCCCTAAAACCGCGTACATCGGGATGTGTGCAAAAGGCCAAATTCTTTTGGAGTTTTCCTTGATGTGGATCTGACTCACTTGTCTCCTAGCCTTGCATATGCCTTGAGATCGCTTGGATTCGACCCTTCATTACCCCATTGAAGATCTATATAAGGAACCCTTTGGATACATTGAAGGCATGAGGAATTGAGAGTAAGATAACTATAGTCCATTGTTGCTGGAGCTTATACTTGAGTCTGCGTCCCTTTGTCCCTTAGAGCACTTTTGTGTTCTTTCCAAGCTTTCCCTTTGCTTGTGAGCTTGCTATCGAGAGATGGAGGATTGAAGTGGTGGAGGCCCAAGTGGGGGACTCAGTTTCTCCGATTCACAGATGTGTCGACAAAGATTGTCTCTATTGTAATCTCTGTTTTATATTAATAGAAATATCTTTTCCTGTCCAATAATGTGTATTTGAATGAATATTTAATCCATGGATGATTTCAAATGCTTATATGTTATTGATTATATATGCTAGAGTAGGTCTAACACGATTATATATAGCATGCTTGTCTTGTTTATTGAATGTTGAGGAAGCAATTTATCAATTCAAGCTGGAGTTGGAAAGCTCAACGGGGATCTACATCAACTGTCCGGAATAAGGTACGAATCGAGATCCTTTAGTGTTAGATATTTGGTTTCTCTTGCATATAGGAAAGGGTTGATTTCTGGAGTCAAGCTGTCTGTTATGGTACCCCAAGCCATAGGAATTTCTCTCCATAACAATAAGATTGTTCTGAGAGGATGATTTCAGTTTACAGAGTAGTTTAAAGATTCAGCGAGTAGTGTCTTTTCAAGTTTTTTAAGTAGCATAGATTTGTAATGAAGACTCCAACCCAATGAAATGGAAAGGCACTTGGCCCTACTTGTTCTTGGGAGCTCGCAGGGAGAATGCCGTCCCCAGCCAGAGCCAGATGTTGGTACCAAAAGTTTCCCTAACAAAATTTTTAGTTTTCAGCAGCACATTGATCCAAAACTAAAACAAGGCACTGCTAGAAGCTAAAAGCTTAGCAACATAGATATTATCATTTTTAATGATAATGTCTGGTTAAGTGTTCATGAACTAAAGCTGAAGGTGGATTTGACAGCTTATGTGGAGAAACATGATTTTGTGTTTGATGCTATTTTAGATGAATGTGTCTCAAGTGATGAAGTTTACCGAGTTACAGTGGAGCCCATTGTTCCAACCATATTTCAGCGTACAAAATCTACATGCTTTGCATATGGTCAAATAGGTAGTGGAAAGACATTTACAATGCAGCCTTTGCCATTAAGAGCCTCAGAGGATATACTTAAGCTGATGAATAGATCTATCGATTGGGAATAAGGATTTTGCTTATGGCTCAGTTTCTTTTAGATATACGAGGGCAATCTATATGACCTGCTTGGTGACAAGAAGAAATTGTGTATAAGGGAGAATTATCGACAACAAGTTTGCATTGTTGGCTTGCAAGAATTTGAAGTCTCAGATATACATTGTGTGAAGGAGTATATTGAGAAAGGGAATGGATCCAGGAGCACAGGATCGAATGGAGCTAATGATGAGTCATCGAGGTCTCATGCTATTTGGCAGCTTACAATTAAGAAGCATGGTAAAGGGAAAGAGTCAAAGGGTGGTAGAATAGCTAGGAAGCTATCATTTATTGACCTTGCGGGAAGTGAACGTGGGGTAGACACAACAGAAAATGATTGCCAAATGAGGATGGAGGGGGTAGACATCAACAAGAGCCTTCTGGCTCTAAAAGAGTGTATACGGGCACTGGATAATCTTCCCCGAGAAGAATGACAACGAATATATCCAATCTTTGATGGTGAATGAAGGTTGGTGACATAGTGGTTGCAAATTATTCACCTAGTGACTCCAACTTTTGCAGATCCATATTTCAAAGCTTAACTGATGATTTCATTGGACTAATCAGGATTTTTGATCCAGCTTCTATTGTTTCAAGGTATGCGTGCCTAGATTTTGCAGAACTTCCTGGTTTTCTGAATCTTCTTCCTTCGGATGAATATTTGTTGAGAAATGGTCCTAAATTCAATGGAGAAGATCTGAGTTTAGTTGTGAAACACATATCTAATTTCCCTAAATTTACGGAGTTACTCAGAGTTAAACATGAAGATGTCTTCATTAGACTATTCTATGATTCATACAAGGAAAGTGTAAAAGTTGGGTTGAAGATTTGTCTGTTGGGTCAATTAGATCATTAATAGATTTTTGGATTATCTTTTTGAAGACATGGATGGAGAGGAGAGAGTTTAGGACAGATTTTCTTTCCATTAAAAATTTTAGGGAATGGAATGATATGAGCACTGATGAGGAAATAGATGAAAATTTTTCTTCCATTTTGTCTTCTTATTTAAAGTCAAGTTCATGTAACTCAGAATCTAAAGTCATCTTTTTAAAATAATTTGCTGCATATATTGAGAAAGAGATTGAAGCTTTAGAGGTCAAGTAGTATTGTCTTTTCAAAGCCCTTTTCAGCTGTCTTTTGATATCAAGACCGATAATAAAGACAAATTTGATGACCCAAAACTGAGAAAGTGGTATGACACGGCAGCCGACTATATCAGGGAATTTATTGATTCAAGGTTTCAATATTCATTTCATGATAAGTCTGAAAATAAAACTTATAGACAGATGTTGATTTTTCTACCTATCTTCATCTTGCTAATATATAGATAAAGAGTTTCATCAGGTATTCAGATACTTGTATGGCTTCACTAGAAGCATGATTTTACTTAACAAAAGTTGTAGTTTTGATTAGTTTAGATAGTGTGGATAAATAAGCTTGATGCTTCAAGCATTTCCTTAAGTTTGTACAGTGTGATCAGATTGTTGTGAGAGGATTATTTCAGTTTGCAGAGTAGTTTAAAGATTCAACCAGTAGTGTGTTTTCAAGTTTTTAAGTAGCAGAGATTTGTGATGAAGACTCCAACCCAATGAAATGGAAAGGCACTTGGTTTACTTGTTCTTGGCAGCTCATAGGGAGCATGCCATCCCCAGCCAAAGCCAGATGTTGGTACCGAAAGTTTCCCTATCAAAATTTTTAGTTTTCAGCAGCACATTGATCCAAAACTAAAAGAAGGTATTGCCAGAAGTTAAAATCTCAGCAACATAGATATTATCACTATTAATGATAATGTCTAGTTAAGTGTTCATGAACTAAAGTTGAAGGTGGATTTGAAAACTTATGTGGAGAAACATGATTTTGTGTTTGATACTATTTTAGATGAACGTGTCTCAAATGATGAAGTTTACTGAGTTATAGTGGAGCCCATTGTTCCAACCATCTTTCAGTGTACAAAAGCTACATGCTTTGCATATGGTCAAATAGGTAGTGGAAAGACGTTTACAATGCAACCTTTGCCATTAAGAGCCTCGGAGGATATACTTAAGCTGATGAATAGATCTGTCTATCGAGAACAAGGATTTCGCTTGTGGCTAAGTTTCTTTGAGATATACGGGGGAAAACTATATGACTTGCTTGGTGACAAGAAGAAGTTGTGTATAAGGGAGAATGCCAGACAACAAGTTTGCATTGTTGGCTTGCAAGAATTTGAAGTCTCAGATATACAATGTGTGAAGGAGTATATTGAGAAAGGGAATGGATCCAGGAGCACAGGTTCGACTGGAGCTAATGAAGAGTCATCGAGGTCTCATGCTATCTGGAAGCTTACAATTAAGAAGTATTATAAAGGGAAAGAGTCAAAGGGTGGTAGAATAGTTGGGAAGCTATCATTTATTGACCTTGCGGGAAGTGAATGTGGGGCAGACACAACGGACAATGATCGCCAAACGAGGATGGAGGGGGTAGAAATAAACAAGAGCCTTCTGGCTCTAAAAGAGTGTATACGGGCCCTGGATAATGACCAAAAATACATATTCCATTTCGAGGAAGCAAGCTGACATAAGTGCTTCGTGATTCATTTGTAGGGAACTCATGAACGGTTATGATATCATGTGTTTCCCCTAATTTAGGTTCTTGTGAGCATATTCTTAATACGTTGAGATATGTAGAGAAGTAATTTGAAAAAGGATCAAAGTGCAAGTAGTTTAGCTCTGCCTCCTAAGGATTCGTCTTCATCCCTGCCTTTGCCCCTGGAAGATGCAAGGGATTTTTCTGACTATAATCAAATTGTAGAAAATGCAGATGTTGGTAGAAGGTCTGTGGACAATCCACAATATTACAATCAATCTAAAGAACTTGGAAGGCATCCTTCTAATTTGTCATCGAGTTATGCCTTTACTAAAAGAGAGGAAAGTGGGTTTTCAAGTATGGTTGAAAATAATAGAGTTAATATGAGAGAAGGTATTGTTGGTCCTGTTACAAGTCAAAAGTCCTCTTCTACAACTATGAATTCTTTTGATCCATATGGGGATGAGAAGGTGCAGAAGGTTTCCCCAACATGTCAGAAAGTATGCAGAGAAGTGAGCGAACAACAACACAAGTGTTAGATTCCATCTATATTTTAGCATAAAAGAAGCGAGTTGGAGATAGCTTTTGGCATCAAAAGTTATAAGTTGATTTCAATCCCTCCAAAGAAGGAAGACATCTAAGGTACTTGTGGCTAGTTCGTTACAAGATGCTGTGCATTTCTAGATTTGGTGCATGAAATCAACAGGTGATTAATAATCCAGAGCATTCGGTGATGACAAATAGCAGGGTATTTCTAGGCAGAGGATTTTGAGCAGTTTGAGATCTTTTCCAACATATTCCAGATTTTGTGGCAATAAAACAGAGATTATTTTTATTATTTTAGCCTATCGATAAGATTCGATTCCTGGAAATTAGAAACAGTTGGAGTGTTTCATTTTTGTATAAATTTATGATTTGTAATAGAGAGGGCGGGTGAGGTACCGGCTTAGAGGGCTAAGGCAGGGTTTGAATATTGTGATACTGGAGTGGCAGGAGCATGTATGCACTCTGTTTTTGTTAGCTGTTTTGAAATGATTATGTTCATATGAGCCGCCTTTCTGTTTTAGTAATTGAATTTCACGTGTTGTGATTTTGTCTGGTGTATGGTCATCTTAATCCATTGCTAGATTCTCACGATTAATGTGAAGTTATCCTTAAGTACTATGTGCAGAACTTGGTTCATGTTTTTCATAAATTCATACTCGTAGCTTTGTCTTATTAGTCTTGATTGTGATATATATTTTGTTTTTCAGTATTTACTTTCAAATCTAGCTTGATTTCTATAGTAAGTCTTACCTACCACCAAATTCCATAAATTCATTTTCCAGTTATCCATTAAACCAATTTAAGATTTCTCTAAGCTTGACCCTAGTAGTCGAGGTTCAACTTTAGTGATAAAACGCACGCTACCATGGGAGACACAAGGTGAGTGCCAACAAGAATATGAAGGGTTTTAAAGAAGGTTTTTAAGTGTACCTAATCCCATCCTAAGCCATGAAAACGAGTTGATAGAGCAACCAGGATTATTAATTGACATGGTTGTTTATGCATGCGTTTTTGGGAAGGAGTCTGATCGTGACCCTCCACTTGTCCATGATTTGGTCCAAGACGTTTTGTAGGGTTTAATGTGGAATTCAAATTGTCATGAGGGTTTTAACATCACATTCATTTGTTCTGTCTGGTTTAATGATAATGGATTTTGGAGGTTTGCACTCAACTGCTCCATGGGGCTATGCCGCAACCAAAACTTTCCTTTGGGGTCTACAGTAGATTGTTTGGTTTTTGCACTGCGATTTTCAAGTTTGTTTGAAGGTTTATTTAGCATTTAATGGTTATGTGGTTGCCATTACAATATCCTCCATATTTATGCTCCTCGCGTGATTAAGTGGAATTATCAAACGCTTTCCTTCGAAATCAGGTAGAGGATTTCCAATCATGCACATGTATAACGTATTTATCTTGTCTTGAAATCTGAAATTCGTTAATGAGGTTCATAATTTTTCTTTAAAAACTAAGTTAACTCTATTTTTAAAAATGTTGATGCAGGGCAATGTTCTGAGAGACTAACCAAGAGGAGCAAACCCATGTCTCTCTATGCAAGTAAAGAAGGTAAACTTTCTTGCCTCCATGCACTAGTTTAATTAAAATAATTGATTTCATTTTTGGGATTTAAGAGAGGTTTTGATTTCATGAAACTGTTTTGACAAGATCCGAGAATAGGAAAGCCTCCACATGTGAGGAAGAGGTGAGTTTGCATGGATTGGTGTAATTACCAGCTATGGAGAGAAAATTGGAGGAAGAGGTGTTTCATGGTTTTTGACAAGCCTCCATGCAACAATGTCTAGGTCCCACCATATTTTCTCAGGAAACTGTGGGTTGATTTTGTGTTAGGGTTCCATGTGAACTACTTCGACATCACCAAGTTCCAGGGAGTCGGTTTTGGCTCAGCCCAAGATCGACCTCTCGCCCACCAGAACCCACTTAGAGGACCTCCTTCACCTAGGAAAGAGCCAAACCCGCTTCCTCAACCCCCTGGGTTAGGTAGTGTTCTATATGATATCCATGAGTCCGTTAGACGTGACACACAATACCTTCTCAAGCATACCACATTTGTGGCTATGACCTCGTAGAGTGAGCAGGACCGCCCCGAGAGACACACTTCTGCACGGTCTACTGGTGTTGGGAGAGGGAGAGCAGCTACATGTGGTATCGAGGATGATCCATCCAACTTTATGGGACTAGTGCCACATCACTATTCTCATTGTGGGAATCCATGCCATGTTCCCATGCAGGAGCATGCCACAGAGAGTTACCTACACCAGGTTAGTTATTGTTTTATTTAATGTTCAAGTATTGATTATACGTTATGCAATCTCATAATTTCTATTAAATTTAACTTAGAATTAGATGTTGGTGACTTGATTTGTTTTAATGTAAAAATATTCAATGCTGAGTCTCCAACACTCGGGTGGTAGGACGTTGGTTCCTTCAACCTAGATGGAGCCATGGAAGCTGTAGAGGACATCATAACACCATACACACAGGTATTTTTTTTTAGTAATTAAATTTAATGCTAGTAGTTAATATTGTCGTCCAATGTATTTAATATTTAGTAATTGAAAATAAATATTTTTGTGTTTGCATAGGTTTTTGCAGGAGTGAGTAACCAGCCATACCCTCTGGGGATCAACAGATCCCCTCGTGAGCAGGTATCGTGTAATAAAGTTTAAATTTAATTTCAATTTTGATGGCTTAGATTTGTATAGTTATATTTTTTTTGTACTAATATATGAGGCCATTAATATGTATGGAGGTCCAAGTACATAGGCACATCAGTGTCACCATCTCTCCATTGACTGCCTTTTTCCCACCATATATGCCAGGTGTAGCCCCTAGCATACATGTCCCTTTCTCTGCATCCCTCCCCACCCCATTCCATCCATCTCTTACCTCCCATCCACCACCAAAATTCCATCTAGCTCTCCCTTCTTCCTCACAACCTTTGCTCACTCCCCCCCTCCCTTGTAATTTCCCATGTTTCCACCCTCCCCTCTTTGACCATGATACACCATCCATCCACATTCACCCATCCATCCACCCCATCCTAGACCTCATCCCACTCCCCCATATGCCCCCATCACCCTCGTTTCCTCTTCCACGGTGTCCCATTCCATTCTACAGCCAGTTGGGTTTATTGTCGTACATCACCACTTCACCCACTCCAGTCCAAGCCCTCTCTCACTGTGCCCCATAGTTTTGTAGTCAACGTTGATGTGGTTGCATCCTTTGCTATTTCATCCAACCTAGCATCAGAGCAGGTTTTCCATCCCTCTACTCCAGCTGCCACCCCAGAGGACTAGGCGATTGCTCCACCTACCACCCCTAAGGACCAGTCAATTTCTCCACCTACTAGCCCCTAGGACCAGCCTGTTGTGTTCATGGTGAGATTGATTGGTTTATGAAAATATCGTGCAATATTAATGAAAATTAACATAGGCAGTAAAATGTACGAGTTATGTTACTGTTTAAATGTTGCAGGGTGGCATTGTCGAGAGACTTGGATCACGGAGGAGGGTATCCCGCTAACCACTTATGGTCTTGTCTGAGGTGATCTATTTAAGATTTGAAAATGTAATTTTGATTTTTAAATTGTGTTTTATACCTGTATAATTGCATGTAGGAGTTGACATTTGATTGTTGTCATTTCAGATCCCAAGCGGAGGTGGTCGAAGCGGCCCAAAGAACCGAGCTTCCTCTAGCTCGAAGAAGAGGAAGATCGATTTTAGAGATGCACCTAGGAGCTCCGAGGGTGGGAAGTAGGATTGAGAGACCCTCCTATGTACACTAGCCATGATGTGTCATTTTGGAATGATTTGCCATGTTTTGTATAGGGCACCGGTTTCCATATTTTGTATAGGGCATGAGTTGCCATATTTTGTATAGACATTGGGAACGATGTTCCATTTTTCACTACTACTGTATATGATTGGAAATTTGTATATATCAATATATCATTTTTCACTTCTTTATATTACTTTGTATTTTATTACAGATTTGCATGCATTATGTCAAATGCAGTAGTAGTTTATAGTTGATGCACTTGCAATACTTATTGTTGACGAAGCAATAAAGTATGTATGTTCACAATAAAATGCATAAATTTTTTAACATTGTAGGTTAGTTAACAAAAAAATACACAACTGCATAACGCGTACAATAACAATGATAATTTTAAATACCAAATACCAAATAACATTTTGGGACAGTCATACTTGGCCGAGAGTTATCATTGGTTTGACAGTCTTATTCATTGTCCAAATTGCAATAGAAAGCACTTGTTTGCCTTTGGTATTTACATAGTAATTATTGTCTCATTTTGCAAGCTAGAAATTGACATTGGAATGATCTTATCTTACCATTTGATTGACTCGAAATTTCATGGTATTGATGAACTGAGAATCATATTGAACATGACTGTTGTTGGCTTGCATTTGTTACATCTACTTGACAAACATTGATTTTGATAAATTTGGCAATTCATATCATTTGAGAATGAAGTTGACATTGCTTACTCTCATTGAATACATACATATTTTTTATGCTATTGTTGAGCACTTGCAATTTTAATGATCTATTGTACTTGTTTCAATTTAATGATTTAAGGGTTAGCATGCATAACCTAGGGTTTAGAATCAACGAAGAAACACTAACCCTAACTAAAGTTTAAATGTTAGCATGCATAACCTAGGGTTTAAAATAAATGATGAAACCCTAAACCTAGGAGGGAAACCCTAACACCAACCCTACCTAACCATCTCTTGGGGCCTCTTATAAAGTACCTTTTTGTTTGTATATGAGCATGCCTAGGATTGTAGTCATATGTCACATATTCTTTATACACTAATCAAATGAAATACTTCAAATATTAAGCATGGATTACTTCACATAATATAGGGTTAGAGCTTCATGAGAACTCCTTTTATAAACCATAGTGAAATAAGTAAAACATAGCTCATCTTCCACAACTCATACATTAAAAAATCATGAGAGAAAGAGGCTCTAGAATAGGCTTATGCCTAGAGTTGATAAGAATAAATTAACATTCAATAGATGAAGGAATGAAGAAAAGGATGGGAAATTAATGCATAGAGAGTATCAACCATATATTTAGACCATAGTTACCATGCAAGCATCATAGTGAAAAGAAGCTAAAAAATTATTTCATGTGTTTTGGACTTACCTTGTCCATATCAATAGACCTTCTATTCCATTTTCTAACCTTTACTAATCCTAGGACTGTCTTGTTGCGACTGCAACATTTTCCCAAAATTCTAAAAAATTTTGGGACCCTCCTTTACTTCGAGTTATCCATTTTCCTTGCCTAGTTTCATGCTCTTGAGTTTTGCTTATGGATTTATGGCTTCTTCCCGAATTTTGAATGCTAGAAATTGACTGGTTTTTCATAGTTAGGATGTTTAAAGACTTCCATTGAAATTGAGTCCCTGTCATTTTGCAAAAGTTTTGAATTTTCGTTGCCAAGTCTTCATGTCGGACGCTTTTCTCCTTGTTTTTCCGACCGTTGCAGGCGTCTGTCAGTTTCTATTTCCCTTGCCCGCCCCGCCGTTGCGGGTGGCCCTCAGATCCTTCCACCCGTCTATCGCGCCGCTGTAGCGGATGCTTTTCGGTTCGTAGTTGGCTGTGTCAAGCCCGCCGTTGCGGGTGGCTCTCAAATCTGCGTGGGTTTATCACTACCGCCGTTGCGGGGAGTTTTCGACTCTTGATTCTCTTTTCCGTAGCGGGCGATCTCTATATCCGTCCCCGCCATTGTGGACCGTGTCGCGTGATGAAGCATTTGATCGTCGCCTCTGTTGCGGGTGATAGAGTGATGGGAGCGGTCCGCCGTTGCGGAGGTTTCCAAGCTCCAGACCTCCGATATAGCTTCCGCCGACGCCCGAGGTATGTTTTGAACCATATTCGCCGTTGCGGGTGATAGAGTGGTCGGAAGGGTCCGCCGTTGCGGGTGGTATGAAGCTCGTGCCACCCGACTTAACTTTCGGGGCCGCCCCGATTGATGTGACTTCTCGCACGTGTGGATGTGTTTATATATGTTGGGCGACAAGCCGGGTTTTTGTTGTTTTCGAAGGCATTGTCGCGGTGAGTCGATCTTTCGAGTTTAGAAGCGCGTGAGAGCTAGCTGTTTGGTGTACCTGTGGCCAGGTGGCAGGGGAAGAAGTCCAGCCATCATCTTCTCACCTCGTTAGGTGGATTGACAGGTAGGATCTTGACTCTTATCATCATTTTTTTTTAGATTTCTTTTACGCGGTGGGGGGGTTTTTAAGATTTGGACCCGTCGTCCCGTTGCGCCAGCGGGGAGTTTCTCCCTTGGTTGGGTTTTTCTTGAGTCGTCCACCTGGTGTTGCACGTCGTTCGGTTAGGGTTCCCGTTTAAATTGTTTGGATGGTTATAGGGAGAGGGTTTTCGCCGTTTATATTTAAAAGCCCACATTTCCTTTTCTGCCGTTTCAGTCCTTTGGGGGGAAGCGAGGTGCAGGCGGCCGTCATGCCTCCTGCACCTGGTGGTTATGATGGAAGTTTTGGGGCTCCGGAGGCCGTTACGCCTTTCTGCGCTAGGTTTCCGTTGGGCGGTTAAAATATTTGGAGTCTGCGTTGCTGTTTTCTATCTAGGGGTCGGGTTTGCACTAGCCACAGTCGCCGCGGTTTTTCCGACTCTTTGTTTACAGTCCGGGGTTGTGCGTCGTCTCGGTGGGAATTGGGAATGGCGCGACCTAGTTTCGCTATTGAAAGCTGAAAGCCTTGGTAGGGTAAATAGGAAGGGTAGCGTGAGTTGGTTTTAATCAAGATGCCTGGTCCAGAGATGGGCTCGTTTCCTATCGAGGTGGGTGAAGAAGGTTATCAACATAATATATTTGCTCCGCTGTTTTAGTCGCTTGCGTTCCATGGGCCGTAGGTCTGAAGTGTCGACTGGTTAAGCCTGGGGTTTTATTTTTCCTCTCTGTGTGATAGGCAGTAGAATGATGGTTGTATGATGCATCTACATAGATGTTGCTCACGTCGCTTCTATATATATCATTTTCATAAGAATGACAAGCCTCGTAATAGCGTATTTTCTTGCCAACCTCAATATGACTGATAATTTAATGCATGTGGGATAAATCATAAAACAACTCATTCATAAGACCTGGTGAAGATGTGCTACAAATAAAAATTTATCAGGCTCATAACACATTGCACAGCACTTCATATTTGTGAATTGTTCAGTATGAAAGCTGAAGGTTGATTGTATGCACTGATATAATTCTAATATACCTAAAGGAGAGTAAACTGTTGCACAAAGTTCATAAATTTGAATTACTCAATACCATGATGCTATATATTGCAGGAAGATCTTAAAATGTATAAGAGACAGAAAAAGAAGGCCCCAGCAGTAGAGGAGGTGCCGGCAGCAGAAGTAGAAACAAGAATTGAATACATTTATGAGGACACCCAATGTGTCACAGGGGTGGAGCCTGAGTACAAATGGGGAGATGTTTACAGGATGATCTCCCGCAGGGAAGTCCCAGATATGGGGCTTGAGGAGGCACCCATATATGCTAATATAGAGAAATCAGCTATTATGAAGGTCGCCACCAAACCAGAGCTATTCCCGTGCTCTGAGTTAATGAGATGGGTGCTACCACATACAAACCACAATTCAATGCTCATCTGTAACGTCGATGGCCAGGGCTATGCTGCATTTAGCCCTGGATATGTAGCTTTAGCTTACCATCTACCAGAGCCTCAGCTTTTCCTTACAGATAGATGGCTGGCCGACCTCCGGATGGACCTTGTAGAGACCTTGAAAAGAATGCTCTTACCAGGCAAGATCTTCCGACATAGAGTGACTGAAGATTACGACACAGCCACTCTCAGGCCCACTTACAGGTTCATAGCTTTAATGCTAAACATAATCTTTGGAAGGGCAAATGGCAGACTGTTTAAGCTTGAATGGGTACCCCTAATGTTCTTTATAGCAACAGAAGGAACCATTTTCAATTGGGCGAGCATAGTCTCCAGCAACCTCTCCTCTTGTGTGGCTGCAGCTTCAGAAGGAAAGGAACGGAGAAGGTCTGAATTTTACATGAGCTCAATCCTAATCGATTGCATAATATGCCACTAGTCTTTCCCCGGGCTTAAATGTGTTTGGGAGAAGAATAGGATGCCCGTATATGCAGCATATAAAATGTTGGGGGCTAATCAATACCATACTTTCTATCGAGAGATCTGTGAACAGTTTATCATGCCTCTGCACTCTCTCATATTCAAAAAGGAATGCAACTGTATGTCAGAGGAGGCCATGCAGGTCATAGAGGAGTTTGGTGACTATTTTTTGACAGAAAATGGGATGTATTTGAGGATGTTTGGTGGGTCAAAGACCCCTTATCTGTTGCCCAAGTATGCAACATATTATATCATACACAAGGAAGCTGTCAGACAAGTGTATATAGATGGAGTTGGGCATTTCCTATTCCAGAAGAAGAAGTCTTCCTATCCTCCTCTGCCATTCAAGCTGGGTAGTTGCAGCTTTGCAAATGTGAAGCAGGCTCCTGAATTTATACAGGAACTAGAAAAGTTCCGTTTCGGGGAGATGATCTTTAGACGGAATGATACTCACGAGAGAATGGATGAACACTGCAAGAAACATAAAGTATTTTATGAGTACACTCATCACATTGACAGGGATGAATCTGTTTTCAGGAGGGCCGCTAACATGACAGCGCTCGGTAAGAGGTTCAAACCGCAAGGTGGATCTGAGCAGGAGAAAGCTGAGCGGGCTAAGGCTGAAGAAACAGCCAAAAGAATAAGGGAAGAAGCCCAGAGACTAGAGCAAGAAGCTGCAGAATGGTCCCAGAAGGGAGAAGAAGAAAAGAAGAAGGCTGCCCAGGAAGCAGCTGAGGAAGCTCAGAGGAAAATAGATGAAGAACTTCAACAACAAGAGGCCGAGAAGACAAAGATGACACAATAGCAGGCCTCTGGATCGCAAGCAGGGAAAAGTCAGGGTGAGGAAAACCCTGAGGTGCAGACCATGCAGGTGTCCACTACCATCATTCCTTCCACCCCTATGCTCCCGTTAGTACCCTTTACACCGAAAAAAGGGGAAGAGGTTCCTGATTTTAGCACAGTGTATTACGACAGGGCAACCAAAAGGATCATGAGAAGAACTGAGCAAAAGGTAGGAGCTGAAGGGATGGCCAGTACTATGATAACCAACAAAGCTGTTATGGTCGGAACGGATAAAGATACCAAGTTTGTCATAAGGGCTGGCAGAGCAGCCATAGACGCTACGGAGGACAATGTAGATCAAATGATGAAAGAGTTAGACTCAACCAAGAAAACCTCCGCTCAGCTGAAGGACACCTTAAGGAGGGAGAGA
>LPNX011119452.1:156880-284949 GCA_001517045.1 Pseudotsuga menziesii | reverse complement strand
ACAAGGAAGCTGTCAGACAAGTGTATATAGATGGAGTTGGGCATTTCCTATTCCAGAAGAAGAAGTCTTCCTATCCTCCTCTGCCATTCAAGCTGGGTAGTTGCAGCTTTGTAAATGTGAAGCAGGCTCCTGAATTTATACAGGAACTAGAAAAGTTCCGTTTCGGGGAGATGATCTTTAGACGAAATGATACTCACGAGAGAATGGCCGAACACTGCAAGAAACATAAAGTATTTTATGAGTACACTCATCACATTGACAGGGATGAATCTGTTTTCAGGAGGGCCGCTAACATGACAGCGCTCGGTAAGAGGTTCAAACCGCAAGGTGGATCTGAGCAGGAGAAAGCTGAGCGGGATAAGGCTGAAGAAACAGCCAAAAGAATAAGGGAAGAAGCCCATAGACTAGAGCAAGAAGCTGCAGAATGGTCCCAGAAGGGAGAAGAAGAAAAGAAGAAGGCTGCCCAGGAAGCAGCTGAGGAAGCTCAGAGGAAAATAGATGAAGAACTTCAACAACAAGAGGGCGAGAAGACAAAGATGACACAACAGCAGGCCTCTGGATCACAAGCAGGGCAAAGTCAGGGTGAGGAAAACCCTGAGGTGCAGACCATGCAGGTGTCCACTACCATCATTCCTTCCACCCCTATGCTCCCGTTAGTACCCTTTACACCGAAAAAAGGGGAAGAGGTTCCTGATTTTAGCACAGTGTATTACGACAGGGAAACCAAAAGGATCATGAGAAGAAATGAGCAAAAGGTAGGAGCTGAAGGGATGGCCAGTACTATGATAACCAACAAAGCTGTTATGGTCGGAGCGGATAAAGATCCCAAGTTTGTCATAAGGGCTGGCAGAGCAGCCATAGACGCTACGGAGGACAATGTAGATCAAATGATGAAAGAGTTAGACTCAACCAAGAAAACCTCCGCTCAGCTGAAGGACACCTTGAGGAGGGAGAGAGATGAGAGCAGCAGATTAAAAAGAAAATACGAGCATGCACTCAAAGAGGTAGAAGTCACGAAGCATGAAATTCATGCTATCCAGCAGGAAGCACAAGCAAAAGAAACTGCACAAGAAGCCTTGAGTAAAGCACATCAAGAAATTCAGGACTTAAAGAGCGAAAGGGAACAAATGAAGACACAGATAGAAGAGCTGAAGGAGCAGCAGAAGGACATCTACGAATCTAATACTTTATATGTTAGAGAGCTGAAAGAGCAGCTAGAAGCAGCCAAGGAGCAGCAAGTAGATCTGCAGCCAGTCAAAGATCACATCTTGGCTCAGAAGGCTAGGATGCTGCAACTGCACACGGCCCTGGAAGAAAAATGGTGTCAAGTCCTGCAGATTGATAGCAGACTGGATGAAATATTAAATACATCATCTTATTTTGTGGATAGATCACAAGACATCCTGGAGGTGCTAACTTCAAGGATAACCAGAGTAGAAGATGATCAAGAAGTCCCAGCTGAGCTACCAGTCAAAGATAAGCAAGCTTTGAAGCAGGACCATGATCTGATCGAGTTTGCTGTTATTGCTGCAGAGGACTTTCAAAAGACAGTGAAGAAAACAAAGGGAGCGTGCACAGAGTTGTTTAGAAGAGCCCTTGTCACCTATAACCGCTGTCAAGTGGAATCTGAACATAGGCTACACGAATTCCCTGATCATGATACACTTACAGGGATTTTGCAGACAAGGCAGCAGGAAGAAGAAGCCAAGGTCCAATATATCAGAGCCCTTGATGAGCCGATCCTGAGAAATGAAATTGAGCACACGGCCATTAGTGTACAGCTCTTGGAAGAGCAGGTGCGTCTGAACACGGCCAGGATAGGGGCTATTCGGAACCAAGCAGATAAGTTCGAGCTGAATGTACAATTCTTGGAACCCCACTCATTTGAAGGACTCGCGGCTGAGGCAGTAGCGTGGAGGAAATTTTTGGAAGACCAAGCGGGCCCCTCCCAGTGAGAAGGACTGGTCAAACTTTGTATAATGTAATATTTTGTAAGGGGTTGAGAGAAATTGAAGCGTTGGGGAGCCCAAAGGTCACTTTGGGCAACCCAAGCATTTTTGCTTTTTGTATAAAAATAGGGAAGAGAGACAGAGAAGNATTAAGTCAAAATACAAATTCCGGTGGACCGGGCCGCAACCGGTAAACCCTTGTTGTTACTTTGACCTACGGTAGCCGGACCGTAAATCGGACGGATTCCCTATACCAAACAATCAGCGGGCTAGTTGGGAACGCTGATTGGGGAGAATCCCTTACTGTTGCCGCCTGCGAATTCCCAGGCCTCAACATGTCTATAAAACTATAATGTAATACTACATATTAGGCAACCATAAGACACACCTAAACCATTCTATTCTAGCCTAACCCTTTCTAAAATCCTTTCCCTAGACTCCTACCTCTACCTCTCTCTAAAGCAAGGCTTATTCCTTTCATTTCCACACTACTTAGACCCCCATGGATCTCCCTATATATATGACTGCAATATCCATTTTGGACAGCCCCATAACACCACTAACTCATCCTAAGCTACCCTAACTTATCCCTTAGCCATAGCCCTAACCTCCTAGCATGCTAAGACCCTGATGCAAGGCTAACTTCGTCACTATTTTGTCCTCTAAATTCCTCTCAGCTTGCCTAATTCTTGACTATAATATCCTATATAGGGCATCCCTAATATCCTTCTTACCCATCTATCCTAACCTAAGGTCACTTCCTTGCATTCCTATCTTACCCACTCACGAACGCCTCCCCTCAAATTTGTCCCAAACCCAATTTAAAGTGGCACAAAGACACCATAAAGGGACTATATCTAAACAATCATTCCTAGCCATACTTAAACAAATTTGACAGTGGTATATAAACATCCATAACTTGGAAAATACAAGAAAAGGCCTTTAATTGCTTGCAAGTCATTGCGTCATCAAAAGCCAAGTGAATATACTTGTTATCATTCCTACTTGACTGGAAATTACATCTTGGACTTTCATAAGACATTTTACTTGAATGGAAATTTGATTTGGTTTAAGAGTCCCATTGGCTTGAAACTTGGCACTTATAAAATTGTTTATCACTGATGTTTACTAAAAATATTGTACCTTTGTCTTGGCAATCTAAAAAGTGAAATATAGGACTGTCATAATGCTAAATGCTTGGCTGGAAATATTTTGTTTTGACAGTACCTTTCACTAATTCAAAGTTCCATTTCAGCACTTTTATATCATTAGTACTTGCATTTGGGATTGTACACTCATTTTGGCAAGTTGGAAATTAATGTTTTGGATTGTCATAATCATTTTGACTTGGTTGGAAATCAAGGCTTAGTTTGACAGCCATATCTTCATGAAAAGTGGATTGATTGGGGTTTATGTCAATGTATGTCGATTGTAAAAGAGGTTGACTTTGTACGATATGATGATAATGTCCCATCAACACCACTAACATGCTTCAACCACATGCATAATTGAAAGAAAAATTACATCCAATGTAGTTCATGAAACCCTAACTATGTTGTAGTCCAGGTATATATCTTCTATGTATATGGTCTACTAGTTTCTAGTTAAGTGAGACTAACAAATATAATGATATAAATCTAATGAGTTCATAAACCCTAGTTTGTAGTTCTATGCCTAAATATGTGAACCCTAGATTTTAAATTTGTGGTTTCTAGTTCAAGAAACCCTATATTTCTTGACATTTATTCTTATAGATTAGGCATATGGTCTAGGTATTTGTAATCCTTATTTTTTAGGTTTGTGGTTTGTAGTTCATGAAACCCTAGTTTTTTTTTTCTATTTATGCATGTAGCTTAGGTAGGCGGTTTAAGTATTTCTGCATAAGTGAGACTAACATAGCACATGATCTCTATGCATGTGAATTTCTACTTTATAAAACCCTAGTTTGTAGTTATATGTGTAAATTTATAAACCCTAGTTTTCAGGTTTATGGTTTGTAATTCGTGAAACCATAGTTTTTTTTCTATTTTCTCTTGTAGCTTAGGTATATGATCTAAGTGGTTATACATAAGAGAAACTAAAATAACACATCATCTCTATGTATGGGAATTTCTTTCAATCCATGAAACCCTAATTGGCTATATACTTGTAATTCATGTATGAGTTTTTACTTATAATTCATACAATTATCTGTTTGTACTTGCAATTCATGAAACTCTAGTTTCTTTGTTGTAGTGTAGGTACATAGCTTCTAGGTATATGGTCTATTGGTTTCTAGGTAATGGCTTTCCAGGAGACCAACATAGTCAACGGTTCATTGATTTGATCTCCGGTTGTCGAGCTATGTCGAGTTGAAAGTCGCATGAAAATGTCGTTCAGGGACACTTCGTGACTCTCGGTCCGGGAGCGAAAGACCAAAAAAAGCAACAATATTGCATGCCGTTGGATCCAAAAAGTGTGTATGGGAAATGCCGATATGGTAACACTACCAAGACTGGCACGATGGAGGGTTTTGTAGAGTTGACCCACCAATGCGAGAGTTGCATTGAAGGAAACTGAGAAAAACCCTAGTTTACGAAACTGATGCACAATGAACTCATTGGGCCATGCAAACGTAGTGGAGAGGGACCACCAAAGGTAATGGCATACCAGGAGACCAATGGAGTCAAAGGATCTTTTATCCAACCTCTGGTTACTGAGTTATTTCGAGTTGAAGTCACATGAAAATGTCGTTCAGGGACACTTGATGACTCTCGGTCTAGGAGAGAAAAACCAAACGAAGCACCAAGATTCCATGTCATTGGCTTAAACAAGTTTGTATGGGAAATGCAGATATGGGAACACTACCAGGACTGGAATGGTGGAGGGTTTTGCAGAGTTGACCCACCAATGCGAGAGTTGCATTGAAGGATACTGAGCAAAACCCTAGTTTATGAAAGCAATGCACAATGAAGTCACCAGGCCATGAAAATGTAGTGGAGAGGGCCCACTATAGGTAATGGCATGCTAGGATACCAATAGAGTTTATCACTTGTCGATCCGACCTTTGATTTTTGAGTTATATCAAGTTGAAACTCACATTAAAATGTCGTTTGGGGACACTTGGTGACTCTTGGTCCAGGAGTGAAAAAACAAACGGAGCATAAATATTGCATGTTGTTGGCTCTGAAACGTTTTTATGGGAAATTCCATTATAGGAAGACTCCCAAGACTAGCACTCTGGATGGTTTTGCAGAGTTGACCCACCAATGCGAGAGTTGCATTGAAGGAAACTGAGCAAAACCCTATTTTACGAAACCTATGCACAATGAACTCACTGGGCCATGCAAACACAGTGGAGAGGGCCTACTATAGGTAATGGCATGCCAAGAGACCAACAGAGTCAACGACTCATTGATCGGATATTCAGTTGCCGAGTTATGTTGAGTTGAAAGTCACATGAAAATTTCATTCAGAGACACTTGGTGATTCTCAGTCCGGGGGCAAAAAACCAAATGGAGTAGCAATATTGCATGCCATTGGCTCCGACAAGTTTGTATGGGAAATGCCGATATGGGAACACTACTAATACTGGAACAGTGGAGGGTTTTGAAAAGTTGACCCACTAGTGTGAGAGTTGGATTGAAGGAAACTGAGCAAAACCCTAGTTTACAAAACTGATGCATAATGAACTCACCGATCCATGCAAACATGGTGGAGAGGGCCCACTAGAGGTAATGGAATTCTAGGAGACCAACGGAGTTGACGGCTTGTCGATACGACCTCTAGTTTCTGATTTATGTTGAGTTGAAAGTCACATGAAAATGTTGTTTAGGGACACTTAGTGACTCTCAATCCCGGAGCGAAAAACCAAATGGGGCAGGAAGATTGCATGCCATTGGATCTGACAAGTGTGTATCGGAAATGCCAATATGGGAACACTACCAAGAATGGCATGGTGGAGGGTTTTGCAGAGTTGAACCACCAATGTGAGAGTTGCATTGAAGGAAACTGCGCAAAACCTTAGTTTACAAAACCGATCCACAACGAACTCACTGGGCCATGCAACCGTGGTGGACAGGGCCCATTAGAGGTAATGGCATCCTAGGAGACCAATGGAGTCAACAACTCATCAATCCAACCTCTGGTTGCTGAGTTATGTCGAGTTGAAAGTTGCATGAAAACCGTTCAGGGACACTTGGTGACTCTCGGTCCGGGAGCAAAAAAAAAATGGAGAAGAAATATTGCATGTCATTGGCTTTGACAAGTGTGTATGGGAAATTCCGATATGGGAACACTACCAATACTGGCACGATGGAGGTTTTTGTAGAGTTGACCCACCAATGTGAGAGTTGCATTGAAGGAAACTGAGCAAAACCCTAGTTTATGAAACCAAATGCATAATGAGCTCATTGGGCCATGCAAACATGGTAGAGAGGGCCCACTAGAGGAAATGGCATGCTAGGAGACCAATGAAGCCGACGGCTCGTTGATATGACAAACGGTTTGTGAGTTATGTCAAGTTGAGAGTCGCATGAAAATGGGGTCCATGCAACCTTGGCAACGGTGCACCAGCCCTGCAAAACCATGTAAAACCCTAAAAATTACCTCTCTTATGGTGCTAATTTAGTTGCAATCTAATCAAGTGGTTTTCAAAATTTTTGACCTTGGGAATATACACGACCATCACCCTAAACCTAGAAAAAAGTGTATATTTCAAATGGTCATATATCCTATCTCCATACTCCAATTTAAGTGATTTATTTTTTTAAATTGCATATTTTTTCAATAGGATTTCAGATCTGCAATCAGATTTAATGAATTCTACTGGAAAATATTCAAAACGGATTTGAGTGTTGTTCCCCTCTTTTTTTTTCTTTTCAAAAAAATCTACAAAAAAGAGAAAAAAAATTACAATATCGCTTTGGACCTTGAAAGTGGCTCCAATGCCAATTGTAAAGTAACTAAGATATGAAATATACGAATGAACACACAATGTATGTACAACCACACAATATATCCAAAATCACTTTTATTAATATTTGAATTTGATTCTTTTAATATAGTAATAAACTCTTGTTCACTTGCCTCTTCGAGGGGGATATATCTTAATGATCAAAGCTCAACATACAATATTATCCACACCCCTCATAAGTATGAATCCATCCTTATTTATAGATCATAATATAAGTCTAACCTCCTAAATCCCTAGTGGGCCTTCTTTAAGGAGATCACATGAGATTTATGTACTAACATAGTGGGCCTTATTTAATAATAGCAATATAGTGGACCTTGTCGACTTTACATTGAATGGACTCCACTATTATTGTAGTGATCCCTTAGAGGCCCTCATTACACCCCTATGGATGTTTATACTAGTGAAATAAGTTCAATAATGGATGAGGCTCTCCATGCCTTCTCTTTCTCAATTTTTTCTTTAGGGTGCATGTTAAGAATGCAACCCTATCATACATCATCAGAGCATGATAATGTTTGGACAACCTATCAATATGTCTTACTTGTGAGCTATTACAAGTATCAATAGTTTAGGAGACCATAATGTGTTAGAAGCAAAATAGGAGAAATTTGAAAATAAAGTTAGAAAAGACATATAACCTGGACCAATGATCTACTTTTCCAACTAGAACCTTTGACATGTTAGTCAACTATGTAATGAGTATTGAATCGGGAGTGAAATCCACCCTTTTTCTTAACCCTTAGTGGGTGATTTGGTATATTTAAAGGAGGTTGTTTTATGAGAGTAACATTTCAAAGAAGGCAAAAAGTCATATTTTTGGAATGAGTGCAAAAAAATTTGCTATTGGCAATTTTTGAGATGAAAAAAATAGATACTTTTTTTTAGAGTTGGTTGTGTGCGGGGTGTGGAATCTCTTCATGAAAAATATGGAAGCCATTGTTGTAGTATTTTTTAAGGTATTTTGATAGCATATGAGGACAAATTCATTGTTGAAGAATGTAATAGTTGACAAATTGAAGGTTACAAGTTGTAGATTGCGGATTTAAGTTTGCACTTAAAAGAGAAAGATTTGTTTATGGTAGTTTTTATCATTGTAACTTAGTTGTACTACTGTTCATCTAGAGGATGTATAATATTCTCTAGTTAAATTTATTAAGGTTTTTAAGATTTTGTACAAGTCTAGAAAACACGATATTGTCTCATAGTTGCATATTTTTGCATTCAAATTCTTGTTGTTTTTGTTGTGAGTTTTTGAGAGAAGGTTTTATGTTGATCCCTCTTGCATAAGTGGTATCAGAGTAAGTTTTTATTGAGTCTATAGGAAGATCACTTAAGTGAGGTAGTTTGTAGCATGACCTGTGAGTTGTGGGTTGTAAAAAACATGCCTCTGAAAGTAGCCTCATGAGATAGGGGTAGAGGTAGGGATAAAAATTCTCCTGGTATGTAATATTTTAAATCCCTTCAAAGGAAAGTTCAGGAATTACAAGAAGAATTTTGTTGAGGAACTAATTTTAGAATAAGAGATGAAAGTGAGGAACCATTCAAAGAAGAAGCACATGCTGAAATAGATCTTGGAGAAATCAGACTGCGTAGATTCATTTCCAAGACTAGAAAAAGACCAAATATTGTGGTCTCAACATTTAATGGAACCTTAAATATAGAGAATCTTATAGAATGGATAAATGACATGGAAAAATTCTTTGAATTCAAAGAGATTGAAGACCCTAACTTAGTGAAATTTTAAAATAAAAAACTAAAGGGACATGCTAGCATTTGGTGGAAAGAAATCCAACTTGAAAGAGGAAGGAGAGGGAAAGATAAAATTGTTAAATGGGATACAATGCTAGAAAATATGAAGAGGAAATTAATTCCTATGGATTATGAAATAGAGTTTCTCAAGAAGATGCAAAGTCCGAGACAAGGAACAAGAGCAATAAAATAATATACTGAAGAATTCCACAAAGTCCTAGTTAGAATTGGGCATGCTGAAGAAAATAATGATAAAGTATCATGTGACATCAATGGATTGAAGCGTAACATACAAGAAGAATTGGCACTAGTGAGAATGTGCACAATAGAAGATGCATATCAATTCACATTGAATGTAGAAGAAATATTAAATAGAAATTTTGAAAATAAGAAAAGAGGAAGAGGTCATGGTGGAAGAACCAAAGAAAGGTCTTATGGAGGACAAGACAATAATAAAAATAATATGATAAATGAAGACCATGGCAGCAACAAAAATCAGAAAATGGATAATTCTTATGAAAGTAGAGAGCAAAATTTCAGAGAAAGAGGAATATCGGGTAGAGGATTCAGAAGTGGACGTTTTCATGGAACCTATTTCTAGAGTAGATAAGAGGTACATCGAGCTTATGACTTCCCTCATAATCAAGAAAGAACCAATAGAAGGACTAAAAACAATGCAAGGGCAACGAATGTGTATGCAGAATATATAGAGTCATCACATTCCGAAGAAGCAAAGAAAAGAGAAGTGTTAATGACAAGAAGAGCCTTGTTGAATGGAGATAAAGAATATGTTCAAAGAAATAATTTTTTTAAGACAAGATGAAAATGTGAAGGAAATGTATGTAGTGTTATCATATATAGTGGAAGAATGGGTAACTTGGTATTTAAAGAAATGGTGAACAAGTTGAATCTGTAAAGAAGAAGACACTCGCATATGTATAGGACTGCTTGGATTTAGGATTATCAAAACTTTGGTTAGTGAAAAAAACTTTGTAAAATTTAAATATGAGGTTGTAGGGTGAATCCATGAAGATGGGTGTCTATTTTGGGGGGTCTTATGAGAAAATAAATTTGATTTTTTCATTTTTTTCAACTTTGGGCGAACGAAAGTGATATTTTCATTTAGAATTTCACTTTTAAGTAAAAACAAAACTTTTAGAAAATTATGTTAGCTTTCTATTCATAATTTTTTCAATTTTTTTTTATTGAGATTTGATATGTCGTTTCAGAAAATGTTTGAAATTGTGTTCATATAAAATGAAAGGACTAAAAAATAGGCATGTTTGGTTGCACCCCTAAAATCATTGTTAAACTTGTGTTTTACAAAAACAAAATATGTTACGACAATCTACACACAATATACTATTGCGATGACTATAAGTTTGTAACCAACGGATCTATATACTAATTATAATATTTTTTTGAAATTGATCAATGGGGAAACCTTGTCGATTTTCAACATGTGTTTGGTTGCGGCACTTTTCTCTCAATTGACTATAAAATTTAAAAATCTACGAATACCCTTTTGAAGTAGACACTCCAATTAACCGCATCATATTTGTTTCAATTTTTTAGGTGGTGTATTTTTAAAGTTATATACATTTCATTTCACTGCATGTTGAAAGAGATGAAACGAAACTCGACACATGTTAAGAAACAAAAAAAATTAAAAATATCGGATCTCACCTATACACAACAAAATCTATACCTACGAAAAGTAGATTCAATGACGAAACTAATGGTATCAAGTCCAATAGTCGATTTGTAGTGTAAGGCATCCATTTTACCTTCCAAAAATGGAGAAACCTGAAAATTGTGCAGGTTTCAGGTCTCAGAGGTTATTCGGCTGAATAATTATTCAATCGAACAATTATTCGGCCGAACAATGTTTTTCCTTTACGAAACCATTATTTATAACGCAAACACACAAAAAAAATTCGTCGGTCGATTTTTTTTTTAGCTCACGTTCTTCTAGTTATCTGCCATCAATGGTTGGTTATCTATTCATCAACTATAAGTTATCCATGCATCGCTACGAGCTATTTTTATATTCTTTCCTTTTTTATAATAGATTATTTCAAATTTTGAACGATTTCCATAGAATCAATCTCGACAATAAACAATAATAATACATTACAATTTATCATATTACTAGCACACCCACGAACAAAATAGGTGCTCTTCAAGGAGATACACTAGGATGAATATATCCTTTGTCTAGTTACTCCTGTAATTGTATTCTTCATTTTGTTAATTCTGGTATACTCATATGATATGGAGCTCATAATACTGGTGTTGAAAATGACATTAGATCTATGGTAATATATATATATATATATATCGTTTAGGTGGTAATACTAATATCTTATCACCCTGGGCCCCATCCCCTGTTAGATATTTTCTCTAATTCCACGCTGGGCCCCATCCCCTTCTGTTTCAGTCCTCTTTGGTTGCTTCAAGAGAACTTCCAGCAAGTAGTCTCGGACTCCTGGTCTATCCCGATGCTCGGATCCCCCTCCTTCTCCTGGGAACAGAAACTAAAGAGGCTGAAAGCATCTCTAAAGAAGTGGGCTAAGTTTTTATCCTCCCCTACCTCCATCAGAATAGCAGCCCAAAAAGACCTCGAAAGTCACCAGCATGCGATGGACTCAATCCCCATTACCAGCACTTCTCTCTCCAAAGAATCAGAGCTCCAAAAGTCCTATTTTAAATCCTGTAGGGTCGAAGAAGAATTCTGGCGTCAGAATTCCAGAATCTTGTGGCTTGAGAGCGGGGATAAAAATACAAACTATTTCCACAAACAAGCTGAGGCTCGGAAAAGCTACAAAGCTGTAAATGAAATCAACTTCCGTGGATCCCTGATAAAAGATCCTGAAGAAATAAAGAAAGCAGCCTTCCTCACCTTCAAAGATCTCTTCTCGGCTACTGAGGAAACACCTTTAAATCCATTGGATCATCCTTTCGACCTCATTCCCCCCCTGATCCAAGAGGCTGATAACCTTCTCCTCGCTGCTCCCATCTCCTTAAAAGATCTTAAAAGGGCCCTTTTCAGAATGAAGCCTGACAGCGCCCTAGGCCCTGACGGTTTCACGGCCAACTTCTATACTAGCTGTTGGGACATTATTAAATTGGACCTGCTAAGGATGGTAAGGCACTCCCAAGCCACCTGCAAGATCGGAGGAAGCACAAATTATGCCTTTCTAACTTTAATCCTGAAAGAAAAGGGAGCCACTTCCTTCTCCAGATTTCGACCAATCTCCCTGTGCAATCTCAGCTACAAAATTATAACCAAAATTATTGCCAATAGACTCAAAAAAAACCTCCCCAAAGTCATCCCGAAAAACCAAGGGGGGTTCATAAAAGGGAGGAAGATCCAAGTTGAATATCCTCCTGGTCCAAGAGGCTATACACTCTAGTTTCCAGAACAAAGAAGAAGGAATGGTGATAAAGTTGGATCTAGCCAACGCCTTCGACAGGGTCAGACATTACTTCCTCCTCTTAGTCATGAAGAAACTGGGGTTCTCTGCGCACTTTACCAATTGGGTGCAAGGCTGTATCAGCGCCCCATGGATAGCCCCTCTTGTAAATGGCAGATCCACTGACTTTTTCCAAGCGACCAGAGGGCTCTGGCAAGGCTGCCCCCTATCGCCCCTCCTTTATGCAATTCAAGCATATGTTCTAAGCTTCCAGTTAACCGCCAGCAATCAGAAGAATATCCTCCCAGGCCTCAGGCTGGCCCCAAAGGTAAAAAACATCAACCATGCTCAGTTCGCGGATGACACGATCCTTCTAGGTGGAGCTAGCATCGTAGTGGAAAATCAATTTAAAAATGAGCTTGAAGTTTACAATAAGATCTCAGGAAGTAAAATCAATCCCCAGAAGAGCAAGATTTATGGCTAGAAATGTTCAGCAAAGGACCTAGGGGAGATTGCCAGATCGCTAGGCATGGAAGCTGTCCATGATTGGGACTCTTTCACCTACCTTGGCGCCCCAATATTCAAGAAAGGCATGAAACCAATTCAGTGTTCCCCGATCATTGACAAATTTAAAAACCGAATCCAAAACTGGGGCTCAAACTGGCTAAATCCAGCAGGAAAAACAGTTTTGCTCAAATCTGTGCTCATGAGTATTCCAATTTACCAAAACTCCATTCTACTCGCGCCAGTATCTATATTTAAAAAAATGGAAACTCTATTAAAAAATTTCCTTTGGGAAGGAGGCAAAGGGAACCTCCATCGAATCCACCTGGTCAGCTGGAACAAAATAAAAATGCCTTACAAGGAAGGAGGCCTTCAAGTAAGGGATCTGACAAATCAAAATTTGGCCATGGGGGCCAAAACTCTTTGGAATCTGGTCGCAGGAAAAGACAGCTGGAGCAGCAAGGCACTCAGAATAAAATATTTCAATGGGGAAAGGCTTTGTTGCCTGGATAACCCAATCCCTTGTAAGAAAGGTTCCCCCATCTATAAGCTCTGTCTCAAAGCCCTGCCTCTCTTCCAACCAAACCTCCATTGGATTCCTGGAAACGGAAAGAAAATAAACCTGTGGGAGGACGCAATCATGGGAGAACAACCTTTAGGACAAAACCTGGGGATAAAGAACATTAAGGACTGGGCCCAAATCAATAATTTAAATACTCTTTGGGACATTTCAAGATGGGAGGAAGATGGCATTTGGAAAGAATGGCAAATGGAAAATCTCCCTATCCAGCTAAACGATGAAAAGGAGTGCTTAATGCAGCTCCTCCAAGGGAAAACGCCCTCTGCAAAGAGAAGTCATGACAAAAGAGGGTGGGGCCAGCATTCTAGCAATTACTCAGCCAATGAAGGATACAAAGTCTTCCTTTCAGTGCCTCATGTCGCCCTCAACCCAGCTACTTGGAATTTCATATGGAATTATCCCTTTGTGCCCAAGATAGACTTCTTCTGTTGGACAGCTGCACACAAAAGTATTCTGATTGGGGAAAATTTTAAAAATAGAGGCATGGAGGGTCCCTCCAGATGTCCCCTATGTTGTTCAGAAGAAGAAACAATAGATCACCTCCTGATAACTTGTCCCTTCTCCAAAGGAATCTGGTCGGAGGTCCTCCTCCTAAATATTGAGGATCTAGCTATCCCCCAAAACATCACTAAACTCTTTGCAACCTGGGCCTCCAGCTCTCCCTTTGACCTCCACAAAAAATACCTTCTGAAAACAATTTGGATTTGGGCCCCCAAAGCTATCTGCTGGAAGATCTGGCTGGAGCGCAATAGCCGAATATTTAGGGATGAAGTCTAGCATCAAGATAGCAACCAAGTGCAAAGCCCTCCTGGGGGGGCTTTCGGAAACCAAGAGCAAGTTTAAGAATTCTAGAGACCTGGATCCCCAAGAGAAAAGGTGGCTGTCTCAATTCCGGCATCTAGAGCCCATCCCCATTGCTCCCATCCCTAAAACGGCTAATTGGAAAATTCGACTCGAAGAAAATGATTTCCTAATGTGGAGATCTACACTTTCAGAAAGCTTCCTCTTCTTTGACGGAGCCTCAAAAGGCAATCCAGGGCAAGCTGGAGGAGGAGGGGTCCTCTTCTCGAACGAGAACTCGGTCTTAGCCACCTATGCTTGGGGGCTAGGATCAATGACAAACAACAAGGCAGAGGCTCTGGCGCTCTGGCAAGGCCTCAAGCAAGCCCATGAGAGGAACTTAGACTTGCTAGCGGTGTTTGGTGATTCAAAAATAATCATTCAAGCTCTGAGAACCAAAATTTTGCCTTCCAACATCTTCTTAATCGCCATCATCAAAAAAATCCTTCTGTTAGCCTCTAATTTCAAAGAAATCACCTTCTTCCACATCCTGCGTGGACTCAATGCTCAAGCGGACCTGGAGGCCAACAAGGCCACTCTGATAGACAGAAACATGCTGGTGGTAAATGGCAGAGATTCCCTTTGCATTATCCCATAATTAGATGCTGTCAGGAACTTGATCTGTAGTAAATCTTCAGGACAGGCGTGGAATGATTTCACGTTTTTTTAATGATTCTCTAAGACGCGTCCTCGGTACAACACTGAGTGCTCAGAAGATTCGTATCATCTCCAAATCTCCAGCTCGTGATCCTCCTTCTCCAGCTCGTGATTCTCCTCACCTTTTATCGGGCCTCTCTTTGCCATTTCTGAGCAAGCCTTTGATCGTTCCTCAAGAGCCCCGTGACTAGTTAACTCTGCAGATCCCTCTTTTGCGACCCCTCGAGGCCATTCAGCCCCTTCAAAGTTCACCCCCGAGCCCATGGATTCTGCAGGGTCGTCCACCAATCCGCAGATAGCAGAAGAAAGGCTGGTAGACATCCAACAAGCCCTGGATGCTCTCAAGATAAAAACTGACGTTCAAGGAAGTTCGATCAACACCAACGCTGCTGAAGCCCACAATCAATGGAAGAACTTTGCTACTGAGCTGCAGACTCTCAAGAATGACCTCAAAGACACCAAAGGAGAGGTGAACTACTACAAAGATGTTATCTTCACTTAGTTCAAGGATGTTGCCAACGTAACAGGCAACTTTGGGAACCAAATTACAGCTCTGGAATTAGCAGTCAAAAATATTATGGAGAAGTTCAAATAATCCTCTCTAATAGCCTCCTTATCATCATTTGTTGTTCGGTTAGATTCAGTTTTTCTATCAGTTAGTTGCCTTCCTCAGGATTGATGTAAAGCTTGCTTCAGGTCTTAGTGAACCTCATGAGATTTTCCAAATGTTCATGAGCTATTATTACAGATTGTTGTACTCAGCACCCGGTGGCTCTTTCATCGGTCCATAATTAATATTCCCCCTATTATAGTCTAAAAAAAATATCTTATCACAAAATACAACTTCAAATTCCTTTAAAATAGGAAATTGTTCCAATTCCATTTTTTATTTTTTGGGCTCAAATTCTTTAATTTTGATGCCATAAAGTTGACAACATTTCCTAATACACTTTTTATGTTGTAGTGTTGAAATTTGTGGTGTAGATAAAGGTCTATAAATTTCCTTCATTGTATGATACTTATCTTCCTCATCCACACTACTAAAATTTTATGCAAATAGTCGATAATAGCTTTATGAGATTCTATCCAATCCATACCTATCAAAATGTCATAATATCCTAGGGGAATTATATTTAAATTAACTGAGGTATCCAAGTCATTAAAACCTAATAACAAATCTTTAACTATATCCATAACTTTTATTTTTACCTTTGTTTCCAGTTATACCAACCATGCATTTTTTTGTTTTTCCTTACTAAGTTTACACTTTTCAACTACTTTTGGTGCAATGTAACTTAAACTAGATCCTGAATTGATAAGTATAGAAACATGTATGTTAAAAAATTTACCTTCTACTTCCAACATGGTGGATTGATGGTCCACCTACCGATATTCCAAAGAAACATTAACTATAGGGATATTCCTAGCTATGTCATTCACAGTAGAAGCTTGCTACAACATGCTTACGGGTTACTATTCTATCCTCCACTATAAATTTCAATACTCTTTACCCCATTGCTATTGGTTGAACCTCGCCTGTTGTAATTGTTATCAGTATGACCTCTTGTTCTTTTTCCAAAAGGTGAGGGTTTAAATCCTTTCCTACGTTGATCGATCTTTTCATTTTATTTTTATTTTTCCAACTTCTACTCAATTTGGATTTTTGTTTAAACAAATATTAGCACAACTAGGCCTTTCTATTTGTTTCATCTATTGTTTAGGAATTTTAAACACAATATTTTCCTTATACACTGGGGGTAAACAACTGATAAAATGTATACCTTAGCTTTTTCAACTCTTAGGTATGGTACATAGCATTGTAAATTTACAAACTCGGTTACAAATTCTTCCATGGTCAATAATCCTAGTCTCAAATCATTGAATTATTGGGCTTTCTTATCATAATATCGTTCTGACATATACATTTTTTCAATAGTTTAAAAAAAAAATTCAACTCAACTCTTTACTACATATGTTACTGACACTTTTAGCCTCCTTCCACCACAGAGCAGATTTTCCGCTCAGCTGAAAACAAAGATAAAGGTGCCCTCAAATTATCATCATATCTGTACACTTGAAAATTGTGTTTGATATTTAACAACCAAGATTCTATTGCTTCCTCAAATTCTCCATTAAACATGAGGGCCTTAACTTTTTGAATTCTCCCTGTAACTCTACTAGTCTTTCTTTTTGTTTTTCTGTATTCATTTCATCACCTTTGTTTAAATCCTGGGGGGTTATAGGAGTGCTATTTGTAGTTTCCTCACTACTGCAACTTTGCAGTGCTCCTTTTCTTTTCTTGTAACGAACATAAAATAAATATAATAATTAAATTGCTAATGTTACCTTAGTAATAAAAAATATTAAAATTCAGAATCAAGTTGCTAATTTTACTTTAGTAATAAAAAATATTTCTATCAAAACTTTCTAACATTCCTAACATTCTCAACTTGTCAACACTGAAAATATTTTACATCTACAATAATACATAAACTTAATAATACATACTTTCATATATTTTGCACCTATAAAAAATTCCTAACATTCCTAACCTTTCCTAACATTCATATATTTGCACCTATCAAAACTTCCTAACATTCCGAACATTTCCTAACATTCATTCATATATTTGCACCTATCAAAACATTCACTCCTAACATTCCCCCATTCCCACATTCACTCCTAACATTAACATTCCCCATATATTCATTCTTAACATTAGATTGCGCCTATCAAAACTTCATAACATTTCTATCACTCTCGACTTCTCAACAACAAACATACATAAATTTAATAATTTACATACATTCATATATTTGCACCTATCAAAACTTCTTAACATTCCTATCCTTTACATATACATGTATATAATCCAAAAAAAATATCTAAGGTCAATGCACATGTATATAATCCAAAAAAACAGTCATGAACATGTGAGTTCAATGTACATGTATATAATCCAAAAAAACATATATGTACATGTGAGTTCAATGTACATGTATATAATCCAAAAATTAAGCTCCTCGATGTCTAAATCAACTACAATATATATATCTAAATAAACAGAACAATATGAATAATTCTCTAAATGGAAGTCCACCACTATCCTCGACTAGGGTCTTCCCTTGGACTCGTAACAATATGCAACATGTATAGAAACAGATTATGAATATCGTAAATTATTTAAAGAACTTTAAACTAAAATCAAAACATTAAAACATTAAACTAATATATCGAAGAACAATTCAATAATTAATAAAATTACCTCCAATTCTCTATCATCCAACGAAGTCTTCTATTTGCCTCTAAAAGGTGGAGGAGACCCAAGCTACAACATATATAAAAACAATTTATAAATCTTACAAATTATTTAGACTATTTTAAACTAAATTCAAAAAAAAAATATTAAACTTACAATTCCAACACTATCGTCCATTGGAGTCTTTCCTTTTCCTCAAAAAGATTGAAGAAACCCAAGCTTCAACATATATAAAAGCAATTTACAAATGTCAAACATTATTTAAACTATTTCAACATATATATATCAGAGAACAATTCAATTATGAACAAAATTACCTCGGTGCCAATATCCACGTCCATCAAAGAACCTATATCTTCATCTCCAATTTCAATATGTTCTCTTCCCTTAATATTTAAATTTTGTTCATAAATAAATCATAGTAAAAGCAAAAAATATTAAGCTTAGCAATTAACTGAAAACCGAAACAAAAAAATAAAACATTAGCTCACAATAGATGGAAAATCATCTAAAAAGTTTGAATCTAATGAAACCTGCATAGATAAGTCAAACTAACAATAAGATACATAGTTAAATTTAAATATACCTCTCCAAAATGCTCTTCTACATTTCCAGCATTTTGATTAGTGGAGACCTTAAAATTATGTTTATTTAACAATCGAGAAAACTGAAAACAATAAACATTTACGTAACGTATTTATTACTATACATCAAAAAATAATTTATCGTACATAGATATAATGTAACAAAAAGTTTAATTCAAAATAAATAAATAAAAATAATAGATTGAAAGTACACTAACCTCTCCTATACTTGACATGTCATTAGATATTCTATTCGAAGCTATATTACGAAAAAGCTTGGCATAGGCCTTTAGATCTTCAATGCCCATAAAATCTAACTTATCATTTGTTTTGTAAACAAAATATTTTCGAATAGTGGCTCGATCCCTCTCTCGACTCAATCCAACATCAACTCCTACAAATGCTGAAGTCAAACCTTCAGCAACATTATGCCTTGCAGTTGTCCCAACTTGTGATGTGGGCTCCATCTGCGATTTGTAAGTCGCAAGCCTAGGTGGACGAGATATTAGAAGTGGAGGTTGAAGAGTACTGGGATCTCTAAGGGCACCTTTTCATTCCTGAATATCAATATAGTCTGGCTTCATTCCTAAAAACAATTCAGCATAAAAAAACCTAGCAAAATAATTAGGAACCTCATCATTCCATGGCAACCGACCATAGGCTGCAAGTAACCGATCATATAAAAAATGTGCAAGTTCAGGGTGCTTAAAATATTGCACTTTCAATGATTTTCTCTTTAGGCCCTCTTTGAAGTTGAACATTGAGTTGACCTTTTCTCTAGTCACTCTCTCCTTCAGAACATCCCACTTGTCTGGACCCATCACCTGTGCCTTTCTTCTTTGCATCAAGGCAACAAAACCATCTGTAGTTGGTCCAAGATCCTCATATACCTCAATGAATTTTTGTAATGATTGCAAAACCATATCTATACTTTGTTTGTTCTCTGGAGTGAGATCCAAACTAGAAAGATCGTTTTGTAGCTTGTCATAGTGAACCCTACAACCTTCAAGGGTCGTTTGTTGAATACCACTTTCCCATGGAATCTCCTCCGGTAAATCTGATGGATAGGTCGTAATGGGTGTACAACCCTCAGCTAGCTGGACATATTGTGTCCTTGCTTGACCTTCACCACCCTGTGTAGGATGACAAGCTTCTTTTGAACCTTGCTTTTCTTCCACGATTGTCTCCCATACAGAAGATCGAGATCCACGTTCACCCATAGATGATAAGGGGGGATAATCTCTACCACTATTTCCACGTCGATGATCAGATGAATGTGAACTATACAATAAGCTTGAATCCCGAGGTGAAGCCGATAATCTTCGGTTTTCATTTCTGACACCAATTCCCGAAGAATGTGATGACCTCCTACGCTTCTGTCTCAAAGGATATTCTCTTTCCATTGGATATGATATCTACAAGTTTACACAAATATCAATTTCTACATGTTAATTAATCAACTTCAAAGACCTAGCTACTATAAAAACTAAGATTTCAATAAGGACCTAGATATCCCTAATATTATGTAATAGTTCTTTAAATGATTAAAGCTAATTTATTATCTGTTTCCATTTGATATGATATCTACAAGATCACACAAATCAACTCATATCACATTCAAATTCTACATGTTAATTCCTCATCTTCAAAGACCTAGCCACTAAAAAACTAAGTTTTTAATAAATACCTATATGTCCTTAATATTATCTAATATATCAACTCATAACATATTCAAATTTTGCATGTTAATTCCTTAACTTCAGAGAACTAGCTACTATAAAAACTAAGTTTTTATTACCTAGATCTCCCTCATATTGATCTAATAGTTCTTAAAATCAAAATAGCTACACTATTGTTGGATGTATGAGAAATTAATGTAGCAATCTTTGTGTTTTTGATGTGTTTTATATTTTTAAAACTACGTTTTTAATAAAGACTTAGATAAAATCAAAATAGCTACACTATTGTTGGATGTATGAGAAATTAACGTAGCAATCTCTGTGTTTTTGATGTATTTTATATTTTTAAAATTAATAGAAACAATATCATCAAATATGAAATTAAAGCTACATTTTTTTATGTCAACTACAAAAAATTTCGTTATTCCATAAAATCATAACAAAACCCCTTATGCTAAGTAAACTGATCAGAGTCAGAGTTGATGAACTTTGCACGGACAGAGTTGATGAACTCTGCCTGGACATAGTTCATTAACGCTGTCCACATGGACAAAGTTCCTCAACTCTGTTCATGTGGACAGAGTTATGTTCATCACTCCATGTGGACAGAGTTCATCAACTCTGTCCATTTGGACTGAGTTCATCAACTCTGTCCACATAGACAGAGTTCATGGATGGCTACCCTCGTCATATACATATTAACTAAAATTAAAATTATAGAAAATATACACTACTAATTAACATATGAAAATTTAACTCTGCAATACTACGACAAAAAATGAATGATAAGCCATTGACTACAACAAGAGACAAATCACATATTCAACGTTTCATATTATAAAAGAAATTGCATATATATTTAGCTGATAAGGGGCATCACATCAAGACCACACCACGAACAGAGCCTCCAAGAAAAGACCACGAACACCTCCACAAATAGACCTCCATGCCGAAGCGACCTCCACGAACATATCTCCACGCCGAGAGGAAACCAAACAGGTAGAGGGGTGCCAGGATGACAGATGTACACGTTAGGTGGCAGGGTGACATGGACGGGGATGACGGGCAACGACCAACCAATTGGGTGGCGAGACGAGGTGGCAATATGGGTGGCGGGAGGATGAGGATGAGGACAAATCACTTCAGGCGAAAACAATGAAAATGAGGTCGCAAATGACCTTTTATGCGGAAAAATTATTCGGCCGAATAATTGTTCAGACGAATACGTATTGAAACGCTGGTAAAAATTACCGATTGGCAATGTGTTCCATCAAATTAAATGGTTCACCGTTAAAGGTTATTCGGCCGAATAAAGGATTCGTTATTCGACCGAATAACTATAATTATTCGGTCGAATAACTTCATTATTCAGCCGAATAACGTCCGCTATGTTGTTTGGGCACCTGATTTTTATGGAAGTGTTACCCAACTTCGTGTTTTCACCCTGTAGTGATGAAATTATGAATGATATTATACCTATGATTCTTTCCATGTTTTGTTGGGAAGGCATTGGCAATTTGATAGGAGAGAAATGCATGATGGGTATGCCAACACAAGGTCATTGACGAAGGATGGCACAAGACAAAAATTGAAGCTACTAAGAGAGGAAATGGGTAAAGTTTGTATGGCCCATTTTAACTGGATACTTGGGGCCATTAAGGAGCACTATGAGAGTTTTGTAGGGGTGCACGAAACCCAAACTAGGAAGCGTAGTGGGGTTATGTAAGCTCCCATGCAGGAATCTAGTCGTTATGGACTTTTTCATGCTGGCCATGGTTGCCCAGGAGTGTTTGATTGAATGTTGAACCCCTTGTGAAAATTTGTCTTAGCCTTCACTTAGCAAAACCCTAGTTCTGGAGATTGTGCAATATGATCGTTTCCAAGAAATTGGGGCTTGGTAGAGGGGGGAAGCTGAAACCTTACATATTGGACCAATTGGAATTGATGGATTGGTGACTGGAGTCACAATTTCAGTTCTATATCCTATTTGAATGGCATCATAGGGCCATTCAGGGACACTTTAAGAGTTTTCTATGGGTGCACGGAACCCAAATATGGTAGCGTGGATGGGTTTCATCAGCTCCCATGCATGCATCTAGCCATTATGGACTTATTCATGCTGCCCATGGTCTCCTGGTAGCGTTCGATTTAATGTTGACCCTCTTGTGAAAATTTTGCTTGGGATTCATTGAGCAAGACCCTAGTTCTGGAGATGGTGCAATATGGCCATTTTAAGGAAATTGGGGCATGGTAGGGGGGCCTAGCTGAAAATTGGCATCCCATATCCATAAAAATCGATGGCTTGGAGGTCCGAATCACGTTTTGGTTCTATGGCATGTTTGGATTGGCACCTTGGGGTCATTTAGGGACACTTTGAGAGTTTGATACAGGTGCATGAAATCCAAACCAAGTAGTTTCATGGGGTTCCATCAGCTCCCATGTATGTATGTATCCATTATGGACTCGTTCACACTAGCCACAGTCTCCTACGAGTGTTTGATTGAATTTTGACCCCCTTGTGCAAATTTGGCTTAGCCTTCACTAAGCAAAACCCTAGTTCCGGAGACAGTGCAATAGGATCATTTCCAGTAAATTGGGTCGCAAAGGGGGAGGGGGGGGCTACTAGAAACCCAACATCCTAGATCCATTGGAATCAATGGCTTGGCGATTGGATTCACAATTTTGGTTCTATGGCCAATTTTGACTAGCACCACGGAGCCATTCAGGGACACTTTAAGAGTTTGTTATGGGTGCATAGAGCCCAAACCGGGAAGCGTGGTTTCACCACCTCCCATGTATGGATTTGGATATTGTGGAATTATTCATGCTAGCCACGTTTTCATGGGAGTCGTTTATTCAATGTTGAACCCCTTGTGAAAATTTGGCTTGGCCTTCACTAAGAAAAACCCTAGTTCCGAAGATGGTGCAATAGGACTGTTTTTGGGTAATTGAGCCTACGGTAGGGGGGGAAGCTGAAATATAGCATCTTGGATCCATCAAAATCAACAGGTTTGTGGCCAAAGCCAGGAATTTGGTTATATGGCATGTTTTGACTAGTACCCTAGGGCCATTCAGGGACAATTTGAGAGTTTGCTGCAGAACCGAAACCGAGGAGTGTGGTAGGGTTTTTTCATCTCCCACACATTTGTTTGGACATTGTGGAATTATTCACAATGGCCACGGTCTCCCAAGAGAGTTCGATTGAATGTTGACCCCCTTTTCAAGTTTAGCTTGAACTTCACTAAGAAAAACCCTAGTTTCAAAGATGATGCAATATGGCTGTTTCTAGGAAATTGGGGTATGGGAGGGAAGGGTGCAGGTGAAACCTGACATATTGGACCCATTAGAATTGAAGGGTTGGAGACCAAAATCATATTTTTGGTTCTATCGATCATTTTGACTAACACCCCGGGGCCATTTAGGGACACTTTGAGAGTTTGCTATGGGTGCACAAAACCCAAACCGGGCAGCGTGGTGAGGTTTTGTCAACTCGCAAACATGCATATAGGAATTGTGGACATTTTCATGCTATCCATGATTTCCCATGAGCATTCAATTCAATGTTGACCCCCTTGTGCAAATTTGGCTTGGACTTCACTAAGAAAAACCCTAGTTTTGAAGATAGTGTAATAGGATTGTTTCAGGAAATTGGGGCATGGTAAGGGGGGAGAGATAAAACCTGACATCCTAGATCCATCAGAATCGACAACTTGGAGATTGAAGTCACAGTTTTGTTTCTATGTCCCGTTTTGACTGGCACACCGGGCCATTCAGGGACACTTTGAGAGTTTGCTAGAGGTTCATGGAACCCAAACCGGGCAGCATGGCGTGTTCATTAAGAGATTGCAAGAGAAGGGATCATTGAATATTTTTTCATGTGAATGAACTTTTCCATTATAGATTCTGTATTCCTATTCATTAAATGCAATAATTTACTATATATGCTATTGATATCTTCATTTTAATTACTACATTATCTCGAGATAATCTAGGATATAAACATTTAGTGTCTAGGCATGGTAGGGTAGATAAGATAGTGAATATTTGAGAATGTTTGAACGTAGGTATTGGTTAATGGTGACATTACATTTAATATTTTAAATTGATTGGTCAACCTACTGATTCTAACAATTATGTCCTAGCCTACAATCTAAGGTTTACAGTGTAAAGTAGGAGTTAGACTACAAGCTAGGGTTTGTCAAAGCTAGGGATTCTACAAGGTCAATTATACGAGTTAGGTCTTAGAGACAAGTTGGACTATAAGCTAGGTTTTTTCCAAGCTAAGGGTTAGATACAAGATAAGGTTTGTACGGGATAGGGATTCTACAAGTCACTAAATTAGAGTTGTTTAGGGAAATCTATGGTGGGTTAGAGTAGGTTATATGGTTTAAGTTAATGTAGATTATGTTATCTCAATATAGTATAGGCTATAAATGTTTAGTGTTTAGGCATGGTATGGTGGATAATATAGTGGAGGGTGGAAAGTAGTGTAGTTTCGAGTAGGGTAGGCTAGATTATAACATTTTTCAAGGATAATAAATTAAAATTAAAATAATATATTCAAATTTTCCAAAAAAAAATTACTCTGCACGGATATAATGGATTTATTAATTTTAAGAAATACTTACATGAATATTACCATGAAAACTAGGAAAACATATATAAGATTGCAAATGACAAATTAACATTCCTCTTTGTCATATTTTCACATAAATCCTATTAGGGCCCATAGAATTTGTTATATTGTCCCCAAGTTACTATATAATATCCTTAAGATAGGTGACTATGTGAGGCCATTGGATATCAAAATTTATCTTTTCATCATGACCAAAGTGAATGACAATTGCTAAAAGAAATAGTGAGAGATTATCATTGCAAGATGTTGCATGGTCCACTTAAAAAATTTATATTTTGAATTAATTGAATTTTAGATGAATCTTCAAGGACAATATAGTATGTAACTAGTCTATATTGCATGCCTCATATGATTTTTATTCACTCCATTCAAAATAAACCATGTGTATTAAAAGCATAATATTATTTATTAGTCAACTAGAGACAACAAGATGCAAATAGACAAAACATGCATATAAATCACATAAGTGAAAATAAATGTAAATCGATGCTACAAAACTCACCCACATATATCATTTTTCTGGTAAAAAAGGGAACATAGTTCCCAATGTACACATAATGAAAAATCCTACCCTATAAAAACTCTAAACCCTCATGCCCTATATACAAAATACATGGAAAATCATTACCCAAAATTCCACATTGTGGATAATATACATAAAATTGTCTCTCGAGCATCATTCCCACTGCCGGCACTCCTAGGCACATCTCTGACATCAATCTTCCTCTTCTTTTGTTTAGGTGTAGAGTGTCTCTCTGGGATATGAAATAAATACAATAAGATATTACGTTTTTGATGCATTTGTAACAGTTAACACATTTATAAAATAAGAGAATAATTCAAATATTAAGTAACTCATCGCTGATGGGAATGAGAATCGTGAGGTGATTTTCCTCCTCAATCTAGTGAGTTGTTTAGCAATGTCTTCGTGTAACATTTAGAGCAATCAGTTCATTGGAAAAAAATAGTTTCCTAGAATCATTTTTATTAATTCTTTGCAATATTTTTCGTAAATTAATTTAATTCTCACCGTGAACACCTCAAGAAATGGAGATGATTTGTCTTCAAGGCTAGAAGGTGTAGAATTTGGTTGAACAACCTGCTCGAATGCAGTCATGCGGGGGGATGTAGTAGCAGCAACCACATATGCAACCAATTTGGATATATGAATGGAGGATGCAATAGTAGTTTCCACAATAATGGCAGGAAATGAAGAAGGTATGGTGGTAGAGGTTGGACGAGGATGTGGTGTACAATTAACCCATAATGGCTCTAAGATAGAGGGGAGTGATGTAGAAGAGTGAAAGGGGATGTTGAAGGATGGTGGATGGGAGGGAGTTCTTGAATAGAGGGAGGAGGATGAATCCAAGGGNGGGGCATGGTGGATGGAAGGTGGGGTTTGAAAGAATGGGGAAGGAAAGATGGAGGGGGAAGGATGGACGAAGAGGGATGTATAGACAGAGGGGGGAGTACGGATACAGGGGAGGTACTGGATGGAAGGGCGAGGCGGAAAGAGGGATGGGTTTGGATGGAAGGGGGGGAATCTCATGGGAGAGGGTGGAAAAATAGAACAAAAGTGGGGAGGTGGAACGATGGCGCCTATAGCTAGTGGTGGAACCTGCATACACATTTGTAATATCATAGTTTAGTACATGAAAATTAAAATAAACCGTAATAAGTAAAAAAATTCAAATTAAAAGTGTTATTTTAACTACACATCATACCCATGTATGTGGTCACCTGCCAATCCCTAGAGGAGATAAATGGTCATCATAGTTTGCATATACCTATGTACAAAAAAATGCATGCACGTTATGAACACATTAAACAAATAATTATTTAGGCAACAAAAAACATTAAAAAAATTAATTAAAGACCACTTTAAATGCATCGTAGAAACTATCACTTCGTAAGTGCTATACGTCCATAATGTTGATATTTAGTCTCCCAGTTTATCTTGGTTGAATGGAATTTGAAATATACAATGATAATGAACATGGTGTTTATGCCTTAGGAGGTGTCCATATAGAAGAATAAGAGAAACATCTAGATCTCAAAACACATAAAGAAAACCTAAAAAATATAGGTAATTGAAATTACATAAGCAGGTAATAAAAATGATGCAAAAGTAAAATAAAAAGTGCCAAGTAACAATATTGTGTGAGGTACTGAAAATACCTCTGGGTGAGGCGCTGCAATTTAATTCTAGTTGTCATTCCTACATCCAAGTTGGGAGATCCCATGTTCTCCCATGACGAAGATTGCATCTCATCTCTAAATAGTTGTATATTGAATTAACAATTTAAATCATTGAATGAAGAGGAGCTGCGTTCGAAAATTGGAGACCTCGAGGTTTCGACCCCTACTCTGGGATATTCATCAGGAGACAATTAGAAGTGTGAGGAAATGTGTAAGATGCCTGAACAATTAAATAATGATAGGTAGGTTTTAGGTGAGAAAGGTTTAAAAAGGTCGGTTTTGTAACCCTTAATTTTAATTTTACACTAAAAAATAATTTCGAAATTTTAAGGTTTTAAGGATAATTTATAAATCCCTTAGATGTGAAGGATAAATTTATAAAGGAAAAAATTATAATAATAATTATAAAGGATGTCAAAATATTAGGTTCTAAATTTTTTTTATCGAAAGTTTTAAAGTTTTTTTAAAAACTTTTTAATTTAAAGGTTGCAATAAAATGAGATTTTAATCTCACCAAAAAAGGATAATTAAAGGTTTTTAAAAATATAAAGGTTTTTTCGAACCCAAAAATATTTTGAAAACCAGAAATAGTTGGTTCTAAGGTAAAGGTACTAGGTAAAAAGTTAAAGAGAAGGGTAAGCCTAAGAGGTACTAAAGGAAATTTTTTTCTTTTAATAGCTTAAAACAATTTTAAAAACCGAAAATGTTTTTAATTATAAATTATAAATTAATTAATTAAATTTTTTAATTTTTAATTTTAAAACTAATTCTAATAAAACTAGAACTTTTAGTTTTAACCTAGAACTTAAAAGTAAGGACCTAGGATTTTTAATTTAAATTGGAGCATTAAGATATACCCTAGAATTTAATTTTGACAGGCTTCAAAAGTCCAAAGAGGGCTTAGGGGAAGGGTGAGGAAGGAATTCAATTCTTATGTATTGATTTGAAGGCGTTTTTTGGTTTGTAAGGAGTAAAGGAGAGGTTTCCAAGAATCACTGATCTTGGCACCATCGTCTCGGTTAAGGCAGTTCTCGTTGAGGTTGATCTCAATCTTCTCCCTTATTTTCCTTTTGGTTAGATTGTCCTCTCTGGCGACGACTTCTGCATTCTCAAGACAATGTGGTGTTTAGTAAGGTGCGCATGCTTAGCGAGGGCGGATTTCTTATGTCTATCGTGTCTTAGGTATGTGTTGTGTTCTTTAAATCTAGTCTCCATGGACCGCCTAGTTTCTCCTATATATAACATGCCGCAGGAACATGGAATGGAATAGACCCCTTTGTAGGCCCTCGGTTCAATTGGATCTTTGAGGGAGTCGATGAAATTTCCTAATGGTGTTGGGAGGGGTGAAGAAAACCTGGATCTTATGTCTTTTTAGGGTTTTGGCGAGTCTATTTGTGGTACCTTTAATGTAAGGAAGGGAGACATTGTTCAACATGGGGTTGTCGTTATTGTCGAAAGTCTTCTTCTTTCTAGGTTTCTTAGAGGAGGAAACTATCTTCCTAAATTGTCCTATACTGTAATTGTTATCCTCAAAAACTTCAGCTAGATGATCAATCTCTTCTTTGATGTGTTCGTTGTCAGAAACTCTCAAAGCTCTTGTCACGAGGGTATGTATTACTCTGACTTTTTGAGGAGGGAAATGGTGGGAGTTGGCATGTAGATATCTATCCGTGTGGGTTTTCTTCCTACACATACTTTTAAATCAACTAAATACTTTTAAATTACTTTACAAATACTTAAGTGATGATTGAACATAAATTAAAAAAGTGCCAATTTGATCCATAAAGTTGCCTTCGATCAGGCCAAGGAATGTGTGGCCGAAAATGGGGACAAATATGTGGCACTATTACCATCGAATTGGAAGGCATATCGTAGCTACCACCACTCATTGGTCTCTCCCTAATCTGTCATGAAGGCCTTTCACTTAATTCTTTGTTAGAGTCAACCTGTCTCTCTACTATAGTCATTTCTACAAACACATTGTGTCTAAGGATACTGTGTGCAACACTCCTCATCCCCACCTTGATCTGATAAAGTATCTATTGTAATTGAGGTGTATGGGGAAGGGGCTTAGGCTCAAGCCTAGGAGTTGGTGGCCATCTTAGTGGGTTCCTCCTGAAAGCAGGGAAATCTTGGGCAGAGCCAAGCCCAACACATTGGAACTCAGTAATGTCAAAATAGTTGACATGAAAACTGAGCACACTTAGCTTAGAGTTGTCAGAGGAAGTATTATGGAACCTCCCTATTATTGCAAGGAGGTTTATCATAAACCATAAACCACCTTTGCATCCATTTTTCTTTCCATGGTTGGAAATGACACCAATCCATGCATAGATGTGGCTTTTTAATAACTGGTGGTTGCCCTGTTTTGGGATTTGTGAATTTATTATATAATTAAACTTTGGTAATATTTAATTCTTTTATCTCTTCCTTAGAAATGTTGGTGGAATAGTACACTCGCATCCTAGCTCTATACTTAGTCTTGTATGTCAACTGACAATGTGCATGGTTAAGGGAGTCAATTGAGCTATCCTTTGAAATGAAAAGGGACAACTGAGATGGTTCCTGTGTGTTTCTTAATTCTCGTGTGTACTGTCTCATTTGGTTTAGGTAATGGATCAACTCATCCTCGTTTTGTTTTTGTTGGGGGTTTTGATTCTATTGGGGATTTTTGGGTCGATGATTTATATTTTCTTGTGCTTCTTGGGTTCCACCAGATTCCATGTTAATGTTTTCTTCATTCATTGTAGAGGTTTATAGTCTATAAATGAAAAAAAATCCATTTTTTAAACCAATTTGGAAACTGATAAAAATTTAATAAACAATGAAAACAAACATGATGAGATATGTGGGTGATTGGTCTTCCTTGCTCCTCTACACACGCACTTGTTCTCCTTTTGACAGTCACGGTCACGTCCAATGTTTTATTTCGCCGCAAACTGTGGCCTTTTTATTTATTTGGTTTTGCAGGCTCGTGTGCACGCCCCTCGTCTCAGTACCTAGACTAGCTATGCATGCACGCTTCTGAATGTGCATGCACGTTCATGACTTTTTTTGCTAGCGCGATCCTGTTGCAACTATTTTGGGAGTATATTTTTGAGAGATCCCATAGGATTGAGAGTACTAGATACTCATCCTTCTTGTCTACTCCACAAACTTTAAGTGACAACAATGTACATTTAATCTATGTAAATAAATATTTGATTGTATCAAATTTATTTGGGCTTAAACTAATGAAGTCATTCTCCAATTGATGACCTCCCATCTCATCTTACTTCCCAAAGAGCATTCCAACTTGGTCCAGAGTTCATTAGGAGTTTTTGCAACTTCAATGTGATATAGTAAATTAAGAGAAAAAAGAGAGACAAAGCATCCCAAAGGCTTCATTCATCCACCATTCATCCAATTGAACCATTTTTCATGTCCCATCGCTAGATTTGGCTCAATTTTTGTTCACATTGTGATCCTATAGAGGGATTTGTAGCGTGATACAATCACAATATTACTCTTCCATTCTAAGTAATTTAATATAATAAGAATTAGATGATGGGAAAGATCCATTCAAGATGATGAGTTTTAATTTGTCTTCACTTGCAAACATGTAAAACAACTTCTTTAGAATCACCAAGGCTTTGATACCACGTGATTTTTTGAACTAATGGACCTAGATGCTAAATGGAGTAGTAAAAGAATTATCAAAAGATAGAATATACAAGAGGACAAGTAATGATCCAAACAATGTACAATACTTATTTACCAACAAATGCTCTAAGAGTACATGAATAACTTATCAATGAGATACATGGCTTCATATATAGGAAACCAAGTTATGCTTAATTATATGCACAAACTTAATGGCTAGTGAAACCCTCAATTAATTGCAACTAAAATGTTCATTTCTAAGGAAGTAATAATGGTCATGCAATAACTGATAGGGTGTAACTAGGCTTAGAACACTCAAGTGAGGATATTTTGTGTTTAATTTTAGACAAGTGCACCCTCCTTAGAGAGTAAACTTGGTCATGCATGAGTGGCTATGGTTAACTAGCCCTAGAATTGCCTTATGAGGTATTTAACTCAATTATGTATGTGAAATTGAAGTCTAACTTAGCCAAAATCAGCTAACTAGGGTGTATTTGGCAATTAACTAAGCCAAAAAAACTAATTAGGTAGTTAATTGGGCTAAAATAATCAACTCTGGTGTATTAGTTGGTTAACTAGGCCTTAATTGTTAACTTAAGTGCACAAAACGAAAAAAGGGGAGGTAACTCCAAAGTGTGCACTCTTAACCCATAGAGATGCAATAAGGTGTGCATATACACTAATAATATCTTCCTATTGCATACAACATGGAGCACTTAGGAACCATAGTAACTGTTGCACTCGTTTTTCCATCTTTTATGTTTTGGAAATTGTTCTTTTATGGCCACTATTCATTTCACATCATGGATTGTTTTGGAAATTGTTCTTTTATGGCATGGCCACTATTCATTTCACATCATGGATAGAGTTTGAGCATGGATAAAGTTTGAGTCTTTGTTTTGTTTGCTTTTTTCATTTCATTTTTTTTCAAAGAGGAACGTGTGAGGGTGTTTTGGGAGTTATAGTTTTGTAGATGAGCTCTCTTGAGAGAATGGTTGTATCTCAATTCTATAAAGAGTCTACTTTTTTTCATATGGAAATATGCATGGGAAACCCAGCAATACTTCCCCACATTAGTGGATGGTAGAGGTGGTAAACCGCCGGCCATCCTTGCAAAAGGCCTAACCCCAAAAGGACTCAAGGCTCGAACCCGTGACCTCTCCCCAAACCGAGAGAGTGTGCGCACGTCTTACCAATTGAGCTAACCCTTGGGGCTACAAAGAGTCTAAGTCTACTTATGGAGAGCATTGTTGTGTCATGTATAAGGCTTGGTTGTCAACATATCACTTTTGTACCCGTGATTCCCTCCTTGAATGAAAGTTAGATTGTGACAAAATTATAATTTATAATGTAGTTCAATACCATATAATTCTCTAAGTTTCTTCTCTACCCTAATTCATTTAAATTACGACTAATTTGGCATGATCTCCAAATTTATTTAATTGGTTGTAATCAGATTCCACTCTTTTTCAAATGGCACCATAAATTTTAGTTTTCATATGGTAACATAGATTTTGGTTTTCATATTTGTTTCGAGAAGGGTGTCCTTATTCTGGTAGACCTACCGGATCATTGTAAAAAGACTTAAATAATTATAAATTTATTTATAAATTCAAAAATTACAATTTAAATAAAATCAAAATAATATTATGCTAGAAAATCCAAAAAGTATCATTGTCAATGACTTTTCCTTTCATAACATACCCCAATACGGGAGAACCATTAAATAAACACAAGACTCGATCAAACCCCCCAGGCTTCAGGTAATCCATAGGCCTTCAATTAAACTCAATACCCATCAATAATAATACAAGTTCATTTGGAAAAAAATTTAAACATAAAAGCAATAAATATTTGGGCTGTTACATCTAACCATATTCTGTGCCGTTTTTAAACAGAAGAAATAGCAGTTAAAACTTCAAATCAATTAATCAGTCTGTACGACACCTGTCAATGTGCCAATTTTATTATTATCAAACATAAAAGTAATATTTTGCCAATTAAACCTACCCACATTCTGTGGCGTTTAAAAACTGAAGAAATAGCGATTATAACTTCAATTCGATTCATCGGTGTGTCAACATCATGGGCTTAAGCGCGTCTGAACCTGATGTGTGACACATGTCAAAGTGCAATGAACAAAAATAAATTTTACCTCTCGCTGAGGAACCAAAAACATCACATGTTTCTTTTTTATTTTTTTAATAAATTTAAAGTATTTGGCATTCAAGCTTTAAATCCAGAGATTATAAACCCTAACCCTGGTTCTGAACTTTAAATCCAGAGATTATAAACCCTAACCCTGGTTCTGAGCTTTATATACAAAAATCATAAACCCTAACCCTAATACTGAACTTTAAACCCTAACACTAGTACTGAGCCAATAACCAAGACATTGGTATGTTCTTTAGCTCTGAAGCATCCTGATAGCCTGGTAAAGTAATCTTATCCTCTGTTGTTATGCAGCAGAGCTCTTTTATTATGCAGTAGAGCTCCTGAACAGCAGCGTACGATTCTGGCAAAGCGGATTTGATGGTGTCAAGAATAAACTCCAGTTGAACGACACCCTCACAACGTTTTTGAAGGACGTAGCGCTTGGCCTCAGAAGGAGTCATACAGTGCTGCCTAACTTCGTGTTGAGCAGCAGAACTTGTATCCACGGATGGCTCATCAATTCCCTTGTTCGCTAGTCGATCTGCAATGCGATTCTCCTCGCGACGCACATGCGCTACCTCCCAACTCTGAAACCTGCCAAGGAGCTGCCGCACGTTGTTGTAATACCTCCTGAGAAATTCTTTATTGATCTTGTACTCCCCGTTTACCTGTCCAAGAACATTCATTGCTTCAGTAATTCACTCCCTGGAAGCACAGGACATTTTCTTGAACGCCAAAAGAAGTAAAAATCAAGAAGAGGAGAGAGAGCGAGTTACGTGACATACCTCTCTGCAAAAATCAAGAAGAGGAGAGAGAGTACATGACATACCTGTGTCTGCAAAATTCAAGAAGAGGAGAGAGTAGAAAAATAATTACCTGCTTGCAGACAAGTTCACTGTCCCCATACGCCTTAATTTCGGTGATGCCGTGGTCAAGGGCATGCTGAAGTCCTGCAATGAGGGCCTTGTACTCGGCTGCATTATTGGTAAACTTGTAGCCCAGAAAAGAAGAGAATCCCTCAATCACTTGGCCACTGCTGTCTTTGAGCAGGAAGCCAATGCCTGCAGTGCCAGGGTTGCCTCTGCAGGCTCCATCGAAATAAAGTTCGCATGGAGGAGGAGCGGCCATGTGTAACCCCTGCATCTCCAGGTCCGGCACTTCGAAAAAGGTCGTTATCATGTGAGTGTTCATAATGGAGATGGGTAGCAAAAGCTCTGTCTGTACAGGAATAGATTCAAAAAGCCCTGTACATCTGGGATTAATTCGGATTTTGAAGTGTATTCTTATGATCTTTATAGAGAAAATCTAGATGACAGTTTTGGAAAATTTCGATTACAAACTTCAATGGAAACCTTAAACCTATCTAGTATCAACTTAGTCGATAAGTCGGCCTAAATAAACTTAACTAACTGTATCCATATGCACTAACAACAATGTGTATATAATAACTAAATGATATGCTAATCGCCAGGTGGTATGCTATTTATAGTTCTCAGTACCACGTATACTACTGCACCCACAAATTCGAGGGTGTACCCTGGTTAACAGGGGTCTACACCACATTTTACAATCACCTTCTAAATTTCATATTACATACTATATAACGTTCGTATGAATTATTTCTTAAAATATTGATTAATTGTGATTTAGTGGTGGAGGCTACGGTTCTTTTATAAAAATGTTTATATTATGATGGTCATTATGGGGTTTGGTATTTATAATAGTTTAATTAATTAATTAAATGATCATTTTTGTTTTGCTTTAATTAATTAAATTAAAATCATATTTGTTAATTTGTTTCTGTTATGATTTTTTTAGAGGAGTGATTTTTCATTTTTTTGGACTCATTTTTTTGGATTCAGTCTCATTATTTCTATTTTCAAAAGTGGTGATAAAAATGACCCCTCTAATTATAGGATTATTATGATTAGACCTCTCTTAGCTAAGTTATATGGTATTATCTTTGAAAAGAAGATCAATGAATGACTAGAAATGGAAGGTAAACAGGCTAAAGGCCAAGTAAGTTTTAGAAAGAATCATTCAACCATGGACCACCTCGTTACACTTAGGATCACTGTAGAGGAATGCCGTAATAATAAGTGTAACCCATTTTGTTGCTTTGTGGATTTTAGAAAAGCTTTTGATACATTGCCTAGAAATAACCCGTGGATTAGGATAGATGAGCTTAAGGCTCCTTTTGAGTTGAGAGTTGTCACGATAAGGTTATATGAAAATGTCATTTCTAAGTTTAAGAATAATGAGGGGTGGACAACATATATAAATTGTAATATTGGAGTTAAACAAGGTTGCCCCCTCTCTCCTACCCTTTTTGACATTTACATTGATAAGCTAGAAAAATGTTTAGAATAAGGAGGTTTCTTGATACAATATTAGTTGGGATAGTTATCATCCTCCTACTTTATGTTGATGATATTGTTCTTATGGAAACGTGTCCTTCTGATCTCGATAAACAATTCGTAGTTCTTAAGGATTTTTTCTGTAACATGGGTATGACTGTTAACACCGATAAGACAAAAATCATGATTATAAAATCTAAGAAAGACATTTATGCAAATTTTATTTATGATAATATAAATATAGAGGAAGTGACTTCTTACAAGTATCTCAGAATTGATATTCATCACAAGCTCAATTGGAACTATAGCATTGAGAAAATGATTAATGGAGGATGGACAGTTTATTTTGGTCTTGAAAATAACTATAAATCAACCAATCTGGTCATGTGGGATAAAAACACGTTCTTCTTTGTAACTCTTGCCATCCATGTTATCGTGTATGACTATGAAGTATGTTGGTGCAACATTTCTAGAGAATCTTGGAGGAAGATTGAGCAAATCTAGAAGGAGTTTGTAACATCCCTAAAATTTCATCAATAAATAAATAATGTATTTACTCCAATTAACTTAGATGTTATAATTCATAATTCATTTAATTAGTTGTAAGAGTCATGCATTTAAGATATTCTTAGCTTTGTTTACTTTGTAAACAGTCGTTATGACATACTTTGTGACATAAAAAGTTGACTTAAGGGGTATGGTTGAACTTGATAGTTTGTCATTGTCGTTTGTTTGATTCTACTCTTGAGCTGCACAAGGGATGGGTCATGGTATTACTTAGTCATCATGACTAATGCATGAACCTCTGTTTTACTATGTGCGAGCGGTGAGGTCGCCCCGACATCACAACTAACGAATAGTTTAACCATATTGTCATAAATGACAAAGAGGTAAGCTTTAGGTTTGGACAAGGATCTAAACATTAACCTAGTTTCGATGTTTATAAGCCATTCTATATCGTAACTATTTTTATCAATACAAAAGATTTATCCTAAGCATACTATTAGCCGATCCTTATCATTGCAGGTTGAAATAATACAAGCAATACATAGTATTATAAGTTATAACATTACTCTATTCTCCAATGTGGAAAAATATGCCAAAGAAAATGGGTTTGATTTCGATGTGATGGGTTGATAGTCAGCCTTAATTTCGATATGCACTTTATACTATTTAAGGACATTATAAATATTTGTTTTTAAGACAGACCCTGCGATTTTGATAGGTCCTCTAGTTGTCGGCAACAAGTTTGGTGTGAAATCCTAGGGGTTTTCAATGCATTTTGAAGAAAAAGCCAATCACTTCGATGGGGTTTGGTATGATGTTCGTTGTTCTTTCCAATTTTTTCTTCAGCTCCTAAGTGCTCTACTCTGCACTATTTTCACATTGAACAGAGATGACAAAGCCATCATATATGGCCTCCGATACCTTCACATTTTGTTTAAGAAGGCTTTGATTGTTAATGGAGTTCTCTCAGTTTACAGAGTCACCAATGCTGAAAAGAGTAAGCTTCTTTGTGCTTATCAAACCATTTTTTTTTCTTTCTAACTAAACATTTCCACTACTATCAAGAATTTGCTAACTCTTGAAATGTAAGCAAAATTGCAGGTGATTTACAAGTCGGTTCCTCTGCAACGAAGTTCTTGGTTTGGAAACTGGCCAAGAGAGTCTTCCAACTGGTAAGACTCATGGATAAAACCTGCGTGGCTATGAGGATTCAAACTTGGTCTCATAGTATGTAAAACATTTGCTTTTCATCTTTGTACATCCCGTCATTGTGAAAGTGATATATCGCTTTGGTAATATGTATATTCATCTTAATGGAATTTGTGTTACCTGTGGAGCCTTTTAAATGACTATGCCACTATGTATATTTTTGTTGGTTCTAAAACTTGTTAATACTATAAGTAACCGTGAGGGTTTTGATACTGCAAACCTCGGTTTGTTTAAATGACTGCAAAATTTTCAGAATTTAAATAAATTGTTATCTGTGGAGTCTTACACCTATGCCACTTTCCTGTGGAAGATATGGTACTTATAAATACTTCTATAATGTTTTCTTCTAGTTGTATCTATGTGCAACCTTCAGTTTTGTTGACCCATGAGGGCTTCATAGCTTAGTTGGTTTTACAGTGCACAACGCTGTGGCCATGAGCCTTACTCTGTCGATTTTGGTTCTTGATTCAAATGCCACTTTAAACACAATTTTGTTATCTTGATAAAATAATGAATGCATGTTTGTAATAACTCGTCGACCTATCTGTAAACAATGCCAAAGTTGTATTTATGGTTTTTATGCAGCGACAATTTATACATTTGCTTACTTTGTTGTATCTTTCGATGTTTATGTTTGTTGTAGCATGATAAGGTCGTGTAGCTTATTGTGGATTTTTTGTTCCCAAGCTAAGAAGCCTCCTTCATAAATTCATTATTAGATTAATTTTATAAAAATATTACTTTTGTAATGACCTATGAGGGTTTGAATAAGATACTGGTTTTATCCATCAGACGGGGTGTTGCGTTTGTGGCTTCTTTGTTTTTGTTTATCCAAAATTTTACTTCGTTTATATGTTATAATGATCTTAAGGAATGGTGAAGCCAGGAGGTAGCTGAATATGTATTGTTTTCTATTTAAAACTAAACAGTCTTACGACAGTCATTTCGGTAAGGTATTTAACCTTCGAAAGAGCTCTGTGAGGATTTAAGTTTGGAGAAGGTTATTTAATATCGGGGAATTTATTTTTATCATGCAATTAATTAGAGGGTTCGACCCACTCCGTGACAGATGTATGCACCAAGTTACTTTGGTTATGAAATTCCTCTATTGATAGGTGAAAAAATTATTTTTAGTTATAATTGATCCTAAGGTTTTATTGTTTTTTTTTTAATATTTTAAACAACCATGAAATATTTAACCTGTAAGATACCAATGAGAATGGTGAAAATCTTGTAAAGATCTTTCACGCTTGGCTTGTGCATTTAAATTGTCAAAATAATATTAATAGGCCATAAGGTCGTAGGTAATACATCACGGAGTTTAGGCCGTAAGGCCTTTTTACATTAATTATAACCACTGTTTGACACATTTAAACTCTGTTTATCTATGAAACTATTTCAGGAAAGAAATTTAGCCCTAAGGATGTCTGTAATCTTACTTCTGCAAGCAAATACTGCAAATAACAACACCAGCTTGGCCTGAAGCCAGTAACTAGTGCTACAATATGTTGATAATCTCGACTTGGTGTTATTAAACAATTTAATCGTTAAGAAACTGATATTAAGATGCCCTTATATGAACTAGCTTAGTTATTATTGTTCATTTTAAACCCTAGTTATTCTAAATTATTTCTAGAGTTTATTTAAGGGGATAAGACTTAATCGTAAAAGTATTATTGTAAGCCAAAGTATTAAGGATGAACTTGGATCTGAACATTAAATAAGTTTGAGATCTGTATAATCTTATTTTAGGTTTTTACCCTAAAAAGTTTACAGTGCTATGGACAGGTTTCTGTTCTCAAGTATATATATATATCCTTATAAATGGAATATCTATATTATAGTAGATCTCTGTGTTTGTTTACCATGGGACCTGTATTTGATTGAATTTTAGTCTACAACTTTATGTCCATATTACTAACATTTTAATAGCTTGTAAAACCTGTAGAAACAATCTAAAATTGATAAAAAGAACATTGCTGAGATTATAAAATACTTTTAGAGAGAGTACTAAACTAATAGATCTATCCATTAAATTAAATACCAATAAGTATAGTTTCTAACAACTTCCATATAAAGAGATTATAAAACATCCTGATTACAATTCCTGAGCATATTCCAAACTGAAAGGACATATTTAGGAATTAAATAGCAATTGAACCTAGACATAATGCATAAAGAGGACAAACACCCACGAGATATTGTTCCACCCAACCTTCTCCTCAAGCAACCAAAGTTACTTGCTTACGACCCTTGAACTTGTTCACTGAACAACTAGGACTAAGACTGTCACACAACAAACTTCTACAACTTAGCACTCAGTAGCAAACTTATCTCAGCAAATCACTTTAGCTATCCCCTCATCAAATTCCTTGTGTGCCTGACTTTTTAGTTTGTAGCAGTCACAAGGTTCATTCTCTCAGAAATCAGAATGAGTAGTGAGCCTCCTGCTCAATTTGATGGTTTATATAAGATTTCCTAGGTCTTTGGGTCTATTTTGAAAATAAATGAGCCACCAGCTCAGTTCCCCCTCTTAGGGAACATGACCGTTTTTTTTAGGGATTATGCTCCTGCAACAGCTAGAAAGTGAATGCTAGTGCTGCCACTTGTCAACCAGCCTTCTACAACTACTCCTTCCTCCTAGTGGGTCAGTGAACACTCATTTAACAGTCTCCCTTGTATAGGTGTCTCTTTTTATTAATTATTAAAATAAATAATTCTTCAATTATAGTCATCCTTGACCCACTTGGTCATAAACTTTACAATAGAATTAACATAATGTTTTTACTGAAAATAATAAATATTTATTTTTCAGTTCTGGGTATGTTACAAACATCCACCCTTAAGCTCAACATCGTCCTCGATGTTGCTTAAGTTATTATGAGTCTTCTTGGAATAGAGTTGGATATGCCACCAGCATACTGCTCTCTAGTTCCCAGGTTGCTTCATCTAGATTGAGGTGTTTCCACTACACCTTTACCTGTCCAATGGTGCGATTCCGGGGAAAAATGCCCTCCTATCGAGAATACAATCCGGTTCAACCGAAAAATCTCCTTCTGGTTCTACCTAAATCACAGTGCAGTCGATCACATGAGTAGCATCGTGTACATATTTCTTCAAAATAGAAATGTGAAAAACATTATGTACTCTAAGATTTGGTGGCAAAGCTAATTGATATGCTACTGGCCCCACTCTTGCCAATATTTCGAATGGTCCGCAATACCTGGGTGCTAATTTAGCACAGATCCCTAGTTTAAAGGAGCTATTTTTGGGTTTCACCTTAACAAACACATGCTCACCTACTTGGAATTCCTTCGTAGTTCTTTTATGGTCAGCATGACTCTTTTTTTTGTCCTGAGTGGTTTTCAAATTGCTTTGTACCTGTTTCACTATTAGTTCCAATTATTTTAACATGTCAGGTCCTAACATTAATCTATTTACTGGATTACTCCATGTAATAGTAGTGTTACACATTCTACCATATAATATTTCAAAAGGACAAATCTTCGTTAAAGCTTGATAATGGTTATTATAAGCAAATTCAATCAAGTGCAGATAGTCTTCCCACTTCTATTGAGTATATAGTTGTCATTGATGTCAAAGGTGTTCATGAATGACAAAGGAATAACCAGTGGATATGATGGTAGGACAAACTCAATGAAAGACTAAGGTAGTGATGGCATGGCATGGCATAGTTGAGGATGTGGAATGACACATATGATGACATGGAATATGATGGTGTCCTAATGATGATATCACTAAGGTAGTGATGGGATGCCATGGCATAGTTGAGGATGTGGCATGACACACATGATGACATGGAATATGATGGTGTCCTAATGATGATGTCATAAAAGTTCATTTATAACAAATGCAATGGATGAGATGGACATGGATGAAAAGACAACATGAATGACTGATCTGAATACTTCCAAGACAGTGTTGACAATATGATGTAAACAATGGTTAATGAAACAAAGAACAGAGGTTGAGTGGAAGTAGAGATGCAGTATGAATGATGAAGTTGGTTAGACAAATGAAGAGTGGAACTACAGAAGAGTGAAATGAACAGGAGATAAAATATATGTAACGATCAAAGAACAGAGAAACTATATCTGCGAGAGTGTTTATAAATTCTTCATAGAAGCTATATCTGCGAGAGTGTTTATAAATTCCTTATAATTAGCATCATGATGAAATTCTCTGTGTATATAAGTCTTCAAAACTATTAGAAACACTCACAAAGGATTTCCGTAAAGAAATCATGTAGATCTGGAAAGTCATGGTGAGATCCGCATTCGATCTAAAATCGACAATCAGGAAGCATCCCGCATGAAATCCGATGGTTAAGGATCAGTTCTGCAAAAGATAGGTGGAAGAATGAAGTCCCGCAATCTGGAAGATCAGACGAATGAGATTAGTTCCGCTAAAAAGAGATCGATAGTGCAGAAGGAAAATGCGGAAATAACGTTTAAACATTCTATGAACCCGCAACCCGCAATTCAGAAGATTGAAGGTTGAGAAAGACTCCACAAAAGAATGACGTTGTGGAAGAAAAATTATGGAAAGAAGCTTGTGGAAAGAATCTTGTAGAAAGGAGCTTACAAAAAGAAGCTTGCGGAAAGGAGCTTGCAAAAATTTGAGATACGATCTGAGGAAATGTTACATTTTTATATCTCTAAATATGCATATTTCCTCAGATCAATGATCACGAAAGATCCCATAGGAGATCAATGGTGTATAATGATTGGTGCATAAAGAAAATTGCAGAAATCATGAAAATACATTTTGGAAAAGTCACAAACCCGCATTCTGCATCTTACCTTAGATCAACGATCGGGAAAACACTCAATGAAGATCAATGGTGGGGAATTGTTGATGAGGAAACCGTGGTGCAGAAATACAATTTCAAGGAAGAAATCTGTGTGCTAGATCGACGGAATAGAGAGACTCAAAATTAGATCAACGGTCTGGATGGATTCTGGAGAAAGATATTGAAGAAGCACCATAAAACGTTAAGTCGAGCTGTAGAAATGAATTATGAGGTGAGTCCATAAATGGTAAAGAAGAATGTCCAATAAGAAACTCATAGATGGAAGGTGAAGCCTGTGTTTTGTGAGAGAAACATGTCCATATTAGGCTGCGATGAAAATAGCCTGCATAGAAATCGCAGAGGAGGAAAAGAAGCCCACATGCATGAGAAAAAGAGAATCCCAAAGGTATGAAGATAGAGTATTCCCGCTGATGGAGGAGAGGAAGTCCACATGCATTGGTTTGATGGATCCTACGATCAGAGAAGAAGGGAGCTCGCAGATAAGAATCGACCAAGAAGTTTTTAATTAATTTTATTTAATTAAAAATCGTTAATCATAGATTGTTGAAAAGGTGTGACTATCATATTTGAAAGGACATGATTGTGAAAGGGCATGTTTCTAGAATAAAGATATGCGTCCTTAGGAAACATGAAGGTACTTATACATAGAGGTATGAGTGAGAGAAATGTCTCAAGGTCTACATCATAAAATTAGAAACAGAGACCAGTGGGTGTGACAGAGAATGGAGGGAAAAGAAATATAGCATATTACAAAAAACATATTAGGGTGGCAGGGTGGCCCTAGGACAAGAAACAGGCCTGCAGGGGGTTGTTTTCGCCTTCTAGTGGTAGCTGGTAAATATGGTGTAAGAACTTCATGTCAGTCGTAGCTGGAAAAATAGGGTGTCGTAGCATCCCTTCAATAGCAACTGATAAACTAGGGGATCATAGCCTACTTCCAGTGGTAGCTGGTAAATAGGGTGTCGTAGCATCCTTTCAGTAGTAGCTGATAAACCAGGGGGTCATATCCTCCTTCCAGTGGTTGCTGGTAAATAGGGTGTCATAGCATCCTTTTAGTAGTAGCTAATAAACCAGGGGGTCGTAGCCTCCTTCCAGTAGTTACTGGTAAATAGGGTGTAATACTATCCTTGTTTGTAGCAGCAGGAAAAACTATTTGTAAATAACAAATTTGCAGTAACAGGATGTATTGGTGGTTTACCCTATTGGGATTCCATGTTAAAATTGTGTTATGTGTATTCTTTTTATTATATGTTTTGATTAAAGTTTAATAAGTGGTTAAATTAGTAAAAAGATAACAATACAAATTCACCCCCCCTCTCAGTATTGACTAATAAACCAACAATTGGTATCAGAGCGGGTTCCTTCAACACATTAACCACTGGAAGGTAGATCCTTTATAAAACCACTATGGATCAACAAGGAGAGATTTACATAGTAAATGGATCTCCAATACCTGGAAAAACATAATACATATTTTGGAGTACAAGAATGCAAATTTATTTGAAGGCATTGGGATATGATGTATGGAATTCAATGACCACTGATTACTTCCCACCAAAGAGGATAAGGACTCTAGCTCAAAATAAATACAAGTGTTATCAACCCAAATGGAACTTCTTCGTCTGAGTGCCGACATTCTTCATGTTGGTACACAAAAGGACAAATTAGGACTGAGGTGGCCAAAACACTATAGATGGGCATGACCTGGGATGCATTACCCTCAAACCAAATTTATATATATCTTTTCTAAGTGTTAAGTTGCATACGTGACTATCTGCATTGCAACTTGCGTACCATACATGAGTATTTGCATTGCAACCCACGTACACCTACATACACAGGTTTCCTTCTAGCAACTCGCGTGCCATACGTGGGTTGCCTATATTGAATAGTCGCGTACACCTTGTTTTGAATTTAAAAAATATAAAATGAGATTAGTTAAGATTAGTTGGGTCTTAATCCATAACTATTCCAACTATCTCAACCATCCCAACCTTCGAAACTACTCTATTTCCAAAAGTATAAATAGATTCCTTGGGGTGGGGACTAATGAATCAATTTTGGAGAACAAAGTTATGCTGGTGGAACATCTTTAGAATCTTGGAGCAGCAAAACTCAGATTCCTTTGGTTGCATAGTATTCCTTGTCTCAGAATCTGGGTTGTACTCTTATCTCATTCATCAATTGTTAATACAGAGAATTCTTCTTCCAATTTTGTGTTGAGTCTATTTCATGTATTTTGGTTAATGAATATATTTGATTATATGTTTGATATACTGTTCATCTAACCTCTGATATATATATGCATGAGATATTACTTGAAGGATTTACTCTTTGCAGGTGAAGAGGTGCATCCCTGGAATATTTAGAGAGAAGAGGAGCAGGAGAAGATCAATCTTGGATCAACCGTCGGTAATCGGGTAAGTCAAGACTTTCTTCCTATTCCCTTTCCATTCTTTGGTAAAGCTAATTGTCTGCAACTTAGTAGTAAGTTGGTAACCCTATACCCTAGGTTACAAGGGTGCTTTATCCTGAACAACATAATTGGTGACTCCGCTGGGGAGTCCAGCCTACTGTGGGTTAGTCCTGTAGATACTTGTCCAGTCTTTGCTCTGATTCTGTGTGTGGTCGTCTATCTTGCCTTTGATTTGTAGTAGTGTGTCGAGAGACCTTTATTATTTTTTATTTTATGAATTTTTTTGTTGTTGCATATGCGGGTTATTGTGCTACACAGTCGCATATAGAAACTTGTATACACAGGTTTCTCTATAATATAGTCTCATACAGTACACGAGTTTCTCTATAAGACAGTCACGTACGTCCTGTAGCAGCACAAAATTTTAGGGAGGGTTGCTTGTCCTTGTCTTGTTTGGATTTTTGTCTGCTTGAAGGTCTTCTGTTGCTGGCATCTTCCTATAAGTTTGAATGTCCTGTAGACCACGCTTTGTGATTTTTATTAAGCCCTTGAGTTTTATTGTTTGAGTCTTCTTTCACTTGGCAATTTGAGGTAGGTTCTCCTGTTTGGGTGATAGGTTCAGTGCTGTGTATATCAGTCAGTGATCAGGATTTTGGATACCTTGTACTCTGTACTACTTTCAAATAGTATTAGTTTCTCACTTGTCTTTTAGTAATTTTAGTGGATTTTATTCATTAATTCTTCCCAAGTTAGGTGTTTACCAAGTCTCCTCCTTAAGTGGTTGAATTTGGTTCTTGCTATTCCGCTATACTTCACATTGCTTTCTTTATGGTCTGATTATTCAAACATACTCAAAAAAAATTTGCATTTAGGTGCATGATAATTTTTGAAGAATTTGGAAAGTGAAGAAAAAAATTTGATACTTTTTCATTTAATTGCATATAGTAGTTTTATTTTCAGTATTTTCGAATAAAAATTTCAAAAATTATAAAAACAAGTCTTAGTCTTCTCATACTTAGTTGTAATATCATTAGCTCATATTTACAAAAAAGAAAAGAAGCTTGATTTAAGTAGCTGTAATTGTTTTGGAATTCATTTTATACACATTTTTTACTTTTCTTATCGATTCTATAATATCACGGCCATTCATGCCACTTACCCTCTGACTAAGAAGAATCCTTAAAATGAACGATATAATTTAAAATTTATTAGTAAGTTTTGTTTTATAGGGTCATACACCTACTAGCTTAGGCTATACTTGTGGGATAGGAAGTGTAAACTCTCCACAAGTGTTTAAATTCAGACGTAGTTGGCCAATCGATAGGTAAATCCTTTTCTATGTTGGTAGTATCTAGGAAGCTCCTCTCAAACGAGAGTTAAGCACGAGGCCGTGTGGAGGCTTGGACTGAGGATATAACCCTCTGATTTCTTGTCAAAACGTAGACCAAAGTTTTTGTGCATCTAGAGATTCTGTCCTAGACAGAGTTTTGGGCTTTTCTACCCTGCCCATGCGTATGAACTAGGCTTGCAACTGTCCCCCTAGGTTATTGATATAGTTAAGTTATACTTTAGTCTCTTTGACATCTAGGGTTTATACACAAGTAAACTGAAAGGCTATTTATGGTTGACCTTGGACGGGCTTGGAAGGTAACCCTTATTGAAAGTGTAGGAGGGCAGTGGGTGATTCCTCCTCTTGTTCCTAAGACCCTCTTCAAGGACTCCAAGAAAATGTCTCTCAGCTGTCTTCAGGAAAGCATATCTTATACCCCTTGTGATTGTTGAGGCTTTAGGAAATTTTTTAGTGATTTCTCTGTGGTTTGTTTGTGTTTAGCCGACCTTAAGGTGTGAAGAGTCAAATTTACATTTGTGGAGGACCAATCTCTTAGAAGTTCACGAAGGTTGCAAAACCTTCCTCCGCTCATTACATTGGAACCTCCACCTCCCCTTCAAAGGCGGATATTAGACATGGACAGTTCTTTTGAACCGATAGGAGTTAGTGAAGTTCCAGGTGAACCAGAACTTAGGACAAACCAGTTTGATTTAACTACATTAGAGATAGAAGACTTGCACACTGATGAGTTTGCAAGGAAATTTAATTCACCTATAACTGACCTAAATGATCATGTGATCGTCCAGGTTTGTCCTTTCAATTCGCCCGTAATTGGTGTCCCTCTGGGTAGACTAATGTCTATTGCAGGAGAAAGTTCTTCTACATCCACCTCAGCTACTCCGGCTGAAGGGGTGCCACCTCCCCCGGTTGGTGTCCCTAGAACAAGTATACCTACTACACCTTTAACTCCAGCTAGCCGGGTGGTTCAACCATCGGCTTCTAGAAATTTAGCAGGCAGTTTTGGTGGAGTGGTCACTGGGATTCCTAGTGTACCTTTTGTTTCTACTTCCTTCACACACACTTTTTAGAGTGGTCTTATAGGATCTTCGTCATTTGTCCAGGGTTTTCCTTGGAATGGGGGGAACATTCCCCCATCCACTCCATATGTAGGTCCAACACCCGCATATGTAGGGGTGCAGTTTGGAAACCCTAATCCTTATGGTCAAGGTTTTCAAACTCCCGGTTTAGCTCCTTTCATGAGCTCTCCTTTCTTGCTTTTTAGCGGAGGGATACCTACTCCTATGTTCCAAACCCCAGTTTCAACTGGGGTAGCTCGAACCTCATACACTGCACCGCACGTGAACAATCCACTGGCTTGGGTGGAATCCTTTCCAAAGCGGCCTGACCACTTTGCAACCGAAAATAGGGGGAAACCCCGACTTCACATCTGGGAACATGGGGGAAAGTCCCTCTAATCCCCAAGCTGGTACTTTTCATGCTCTGGTTAGACCCAAGCTCCCTTTCCTAGAAACTTTAAACTTTCCAGACTTGTCGAAGCTAATGAATGACCCGGTGAAACATAAATCCTCCTAGCCACCCGTTCCTACCAAGCTGCCCTTGGATATTCCAAAATTTGAAGGCAAAGTTGGTGATGAACCAGGAGCTCACATCACCACTTTACACTTGTGGTGCTCTTCGAACTCACTGAATGATGACACGGTTCGGTTGAGATTGTTCCAAAGAAATATGACTAGTATCATAGCAAAATGGTACATTGAACTGCCCTCTGCTGTGTTTGATAGTTTTTGGGACTTCGCTAATGTATTCCTTAATCACTTCCAACTTCCTGTCCATTATGATGCTGGGACAGACTTGTTGTCTACCTTTTGGCAAGACAAGGCCACTCATATTTCGGATCACATCCAAGAGTGGAGAAGACAGAAGAGCCTTATTAAGGCCACTATTCCTCCCTAGTTTTACTAGAATGGTTCCTTAAATTCCTATTGTCGTATATATCTAAGGATGTATCTACTTCGGGAGTGACCAATGAGAAAGAGGCTATCCTCAGGGCCCAGCAGCTAGATTTGATATATTCTCAGTGTGGCATTTTATATGAAATCATCCCTGATGCACTGAGGCCAACTTAGAATGTAGAGAAACCTAATCCTAGACCCCATGCCGATGGTGTGGTTGGTTTTGTGAAATATCCCACTGTAGAGTCTTTGGCTAAGCAGATCCATGAGTTGTTTGTCAAACATTCTATGGTGGAGGAAACAAAGGCTGCCCCCTCACTCCAGAAAGAATGGTTTTTTGCACAATCCTCTCAAAAGGGCAATTAGCATCCTTGTAGGGAAAAGAAGAAGAGGAAGAAAGGTGAGGGAAACCAAAACAAGCCAAAACCCACAAACAATGCTGATGGGGGAAGAAAAGAAAAGAAGAAGGTGAAATTCCCATGTAAGTTGTGTCAAGAGGATCACCTAACCCATCAATGTACCCCTATTGACGAAGCTCAGAAGCTACTAAAAGGCCAGCAACTGGATGTCATGAAGGATCCTTTTCCCCAAGGACAAAATTCAGCTTCAGCTTCAAATGTAGCATGGGGCATCCCAAATGCTACTGACCCAAATTATATCAACATGGTTTGATCCCAGACTTTACTCCAGACTAGGAAAAAGAACTATGAGACAGAGGCTCCAGAGAAGGATAAGTCTATAGGTGAAACTTCCAACTCTCTCACGATTGAAAAACCTGCCGAACCTATGCCCAAGATACCGAAAGGTGTCTTTAAGAAAACCTTGCACAATCCCAATGCTAGGGCTACAGCCAACTACTATGTAGTTGAAGATTTATCCCATACCCCTTATGCAATGGCAGCTTTAGAGGTGTTACAGAGTTGTCCTGCCCAGTGAGATGCACTGTTAGCAGCCTTAGGTAGTATGGATTCATCGAGCCTCATGGCAAAGTTTAATTTGTCTGATGTCAAAATTCGCCTACCTTATCATGTGGCCTTATCGATAGATGTTATCCATGGCGGAAAAACCATTGGAAGGGTAGTTGTCGATGAGGGAGCTTCCACATGTGTCATGTCCTTGTCTTGCTGGAAAGCTCTTGGATCTCCAAAGCTAGTTCCATTGAACACCCTACTTACTGCTTTTGATGGAAGGTCATTTCGTGCACATGGTGGGCATACCGGATTTCGAAATAAAGTTGGCAGGGAAGGTAGTGTCTGTTGATGTAGAGGTGATTGATGCACCTTTGTATTATAACTTGCTCCTGGGGAGAAGTTTGACTTATACCATGTCTGCTATTGCATCGACCGTACTTCGGGTAGTAGTGTTTCCGCACAAAGGGAAGTTGGTTGTTGTATACCAACTCAGTTTTACTCGAAAGGGCCACATGGAAACTAACAAGTCCACCGTGCCATTGGTTGATCAGGTTAAACCTGCTTCAGAGAGATTAGGGGATGGAATGTATGCATGATTGATGGACACATTCGATTTTCTAAGTCTGATTAATTATTTAGGTTCTACTAGTGTAGGGAATCCTATTGCAATGGTTGTCGATAGAACAGATCCTTGGGTTCTTCCTTCCTGCCATGAACCTGAAGTGCCCTTATCGGCAGCAGGAGTAGCTAATCAAGCTATCATTCTTACCAGTGTTGATCCCATTCTAGTCCCTCTCATAGTCTCAGAGGATCCAGAAGAAACCTATCTGCCTGCTTGGGTAGAGAAATTTTTGCATACTAGAGATTGCTTAGATATGGTTTTTCCTTCTGATGAAGCCATTCTGCAAGCTATTTGTGGGCGAGATAAGATCTGCGAAGATATTCACCACTGATCTTATTTTCTTCTAGAGTTAAGCAGGATTGAGAACCAAGAGTTCCATATGAGACTGGTAGGTGATGTTGATACACCTATTAATCCCTTACCTAGGGAAGGAATCTTTGCTGAGGGGAATATGGAAAACATTTCTGCTACTATTCTTATCAACATCTTTGCAAACCCAAATGTTGTGGAAAATGTACACATCGATGAAAACTACTCTCCAGAGGAGATTGCGATCTATACAGCCTTGTTTAAGGAATTCAGCGACATGTTTGCCTAGTCATATGACGAGATGCCAGGCATAGATCCATCAATAGTCGAGCATGAAATCCGAACATATCTTGATGCCAAACCCGCTCGACAAAAAATTAGACCTGTCAATCTGCGTAAAGTGGTAGCTGTTAAGGATGAAGTTTAAAAACTGTTGAAAGCCGGTTTCATTTACCTGATAGCTTTGACAAAATGGGTATCCAACCCCGTTCCCATCGACAAAAAGTAAGGGACAATACGCGTTTGTACTGACTTTCATGAGCTAAACAAATCCTTTCCTAAGGATAACTACCCCACACCATTCATAGATCAAATCATTGATGCTTATGTGGGGAGTGAAGTCTTTTCGTTTATGGATGGTTTCTCTGGGTATAATCAAATTCAAATTAAATCAGAAGACCAACATAAAATAGATTTCATCTGTCCTTGGGGTACATTTGCGTACAAGAAAATGACTTTTGCATTGAAAAATGCAGGGGCTACATTTCAGCCGGCAATGAATTTTTCCTTTCATGACATTAAATCTATTGTCGAACCCTACCTTGATGATTTGCCAGCACATTCTCATAAGAGGATTGATCACCCTGATCACTTGCGTTTAATATTCGAACGATGTAGATACTACAAAATTCGCTTGAATCCCCACAAGTTCATTTTTTATGTCGAGTCAAGGCGAATGCTTGGATTCATTGTTTCTAACAAAGGTATTCAGGTGGATCCTTTGAAAGTTGAGGCCATAGTAAATATGCCTCCTCCTCGTTCCATTAGGAAGCTTCAAAGCTTGCAAGGGATGTCCAACTTTCTTCAATGTTTTATCGTAAATTAAGCCAAGATCACTAAAGGTTTCATGCATCTGTTGAAGCAGGACACCCCATTTGTATGGGATGAAATCTCACAACTTGCATTCGAGGGATTAAAGAAAGCTTTGTTGTCGGCACCATTACTGCACCCGCCAGATTGCTCTCATGATTTTATATTGTATTTGGCCGCATCCGAGTCGACCATAGGCGTAGTACTAGTCCAGGAGGATGACAAGCTCCAAGATCATGTCATCTGCTATCTTAGTCATGCTTTAGCTAGCCCTGAACTTAGGTATTCCCATGTCGAGAAGTTGGCATTAGCAGCTGTGTATGCTATTTAGAGGTTGCGTCACTACATCTTACTAAGGACCATGATGGTAGTGGTGGATGTTAATCCTTTCCAATATGTTTTACCCCGATGGATAGTTGGAGGAAAATTCAACAAATGGATAGTCATTCTTCAGCAGTTTGACTTAGATTTCCAATCCACCAAATCCAAAAAATCCTTAGTTTTTGCTGAGCTCATCGCAGAATTTCCAGTTGAGGAATATGTATCCATTGAAGAAGACTCATTCCCAGATGAACACATCTTTTTTATTTCCACCTTTGACCCTTAATATGGAGATCTATACTTGTCTATCTCCAGACTTTGAAGTACCCTGCAGCCTTCTCACAGGAAGAATGGCGCAAACTACGCTTACATACAAAAACTACCTCATTATTGGAGATACTTTATATCGTAGGGGGTAGATTCTGTTTTGTGTCAATGTCTTACCCACGAAGAAGCAGAGACTGTCCTAAATGATTCCCATAGTGGAGCATGTGGGGATCATTTATCTTGTTTAGCAATGACCCAGAATATCTTATGTGCCAGTTATTTCTGGACCACTATCTTTAAATATTGTGTGGAAGCTGTGAAGCGTTGTCATCCTTGTCAACTTTACACCAGAAAGATGTGGTCGCATCCTGCTCCATTATTTCTCGTCATCTTAGTGGGCCCTTGCATGAAGTGGGGGATAGATTACGTGACATGAAACCCAGTCTCAACTGGGGGGCGTAAAAATATCATTATCGTTGTAGATTATTTCACGAAGTGGGAAGAGGTAATGGCCACCTATAAAGCTGATGCGGAAACTGCAGCTTTTTTTGTTTTCAACCAAATTATCACACGGTTCGGTATTCCTAAAGAGATTGTCACTGACCATGGAAATCACTTCCAAAATAGTATGATGGCTAAATTGACCACTATGCTAGGGTTTAAATAAGAATATTCATCTTCTTTCTACCCTCAAGTGAATGGTCAAGTCGAGGCTGTAAATAAAACCTTGAAGACTATTCTCAAGCGCACTATTAATGTATCCCTTTCCAATTGGCACATCATGCTGTATCCTAAACTGTGGGCTTATCGTACCAATGTGAAAACTGCTACAGGGTTCTCTCCTTTCCAACTTGTTCACGGGGTGGAAGCAGTAACCCCGGTTGAATGCGAAATCCCATCCTTAAAGATTGTTATTCATGTGTTACCTGATACGACTGAGCTTGAAGAATGTTTGTTACACTTAGAACACCTAGATGAGTAGCGTAGAGATGCACTGACAGCAAATGAGGCTCATAAAAATAGGGTAAAAAATCAATACGATAAATCGGTCAAACCTCAGATTTTTTCTGAAGGGGAGCTTGTCTTGCTCTGGGATTAAGACAAAGAACCCCTGGGGGTAGGGAAATTTAGGTCTGCGTGGTTAGGACCTTATGTCGTGTCAAAAGTTTTGAAGAAAGGTGCATATGAATTAACTGATTTTGAGGGGAATAAGCTGCTCGAGCCTAGAAATGGGCTCTACTTGAAAAAGTACTATGCTTAGGCTTAACGCTTTTTCCTGTATTTTTATTGTATGTAACTTTATGTACAATAGTTCGTCGGTTTGTGTTCTTATACCATCTATTGGTTGTTACAGATTTCCTCCAAGTGGTTCATAGGTTTCGCAGATGGCGCTAGTCACCACACTTGTAACCTGGCTTCATTTGCATGGGTTATTTACTCACTCTCAGGACAACTAGTTGCCTCTGGAGGCGCTTGCCTAGGTCATGCTACCAATAATGTGGCTGAATACAGGGCTATCATTGAGCTTTTATGGGATTCTTTGTCATGTGGCATCACTCAGCTGGAAGTCAGGCTTGACTCTCAACTGGTGGTTTCCCAGCTCAATCAATCTTATCAGGTGTGGAACCCTATTTTACTACGTCAGTTTATGCAATTTAGGTTATTGGAAAGAAATTTTGAGTTTATTACATTCAATCATATTCCAAGAAATCAAAATTCATTAACTGATGCATATGCTAATTATATCTTGGATTGACACTTAACACATTTTTCATAAAAATATACAACAGATACATTACAAAACACATGTAAATAAAATAGACAATATATATATGTGTGTGTGTGTGTGTGTGTGTGTGTGAATATATGTCCATATAGATAGGTCGATTTTTTATCCTTAGATCCAATCATAACTGTATAATATACAAAAAGTATACAAAAATGGATCAAAGTCCATAAAATGCTCGTAGGTCTAAGATTGACCACCCTAGTCATCATGACCACCCTGGTCCCCCTGATCATCCTGCTCTTGTGCTTCTTCAGCTTCCTCAGCTGCAGCAGACTCAACGACATCTATGTACACAAGCACTGCTCTAGCTACCCGACTCATAAGGCGTATCCAGACAGGTGGTATACCAATCAGTAGCTCTTGCATAATGGCAGGGATTTGCTCAATCTATAAAGTAGGTGCACTTTGGGTGAGCCTAGCCAGCTTCCCCTCAAGAACCCTAATCAAGCCATGATCCTCTCCTGCCACAAGCCGCACATACATACGTGGATGCCCAATAGGGTGGACTGGTCCAATATCTGCATTTTAAAATTTTTTTAGGATTAAAAACTCTTATACATATGTATATATCTTTATGATTAAAAATTCATAAAAATTTAAAAACTTGAAAACAAAAATACCTGATGCTCCCCATGCTCGTACAGGAGGGAGGACAAGGTCATTTTCACCTTGAAAATCTATCCCAACATATGGAAACTACTCCAGTGTTGATAGCTATCACTCCCACCATAAGTAGAAGTCATCATCGTATACACTCTGAAGTGATCCACCACCTCCCCGACGGAGGAAGATTCCCCCCCACCTACTCAGTCTAGGCTGACGGGGAGAAGAAACTGGTAGAGGTACTGCAGGACTTAGACCGGGAACCCTCTCAAAGAAAAAGGCCACCAATATACTAGAATAACTGATGTTTTTCTGTCGGCCTCTTTTCCAGTCAAAGAGTTGCTTCTTCATTATCGGGATTACTCCCGAACACCAGTCAAATAGGGATCGCTATAGACATTCCACTGCAAGTCTCATTTGGTTTCAAGTTGCAAGATGAAGTGATGATGACCCTGCAATCCTCACTATAGTGCTTTCCAACACTTGTAATAGCAAGCTGCGAATATGAACAATAGGGATGCAACTGCCCCTCTTTTGAGTACCTAGAGCACTGTATGTGTCAATGTAGTTCTGCACACTTAGAAGGTCACTGCCTCTACTGGTACCTTCCAAGTTGTCTAGAGCTCCTCTTCGTCTCAAATCGGAGATGAAATAGATGTCTTCCAAGGTAATCTCTAGAAACTCACCTTGTAGGTCAAATGCACCAAGATCATGATCTCAATAGTTTATCAAAAACTCTAGTAAGTGGACATTGGATCGCATAAGTGAGGTACAAAAGAATTTAAGCAACCCACTTCGCTGCAAAGCATTTACCGTGGGGGCACTTCGAAGATAATCTTGGTCCATGTCTTCATGCTCCCTCTCCCTCCACTCCGAAACCATGTTTCAACTTGTTAATAAGCCCATTATCAAACATTAAATTCATATAAAAACTTTTGATTTTGGCCCTATATAGCTTTTTTATATATCACGCAGTGTACGCGACTGTCCTTTGGACATGTCGTGTATCATACACGACTTGCTTTCAAGCAACCCACATATAAAATGCGTGTATGCGCCTATTTACATATCATACCCACGTACATAGTGTAACTGCCTTTAAAATGGTTGAAAACATCAAATTTTTGCCTAAAATTAAAATTTGCTTGGATAAAATGAAAGAGCATGGAGAGTAGATTTACCTGGCACTTGCGGTTTTGAGAATCGTCCACCGAGTTGTCCACATTGAGCAATTGAAGGTAGAGGTAAAACTTGTCTATATTGGGTAAAAATGTCAAATGGTGAGTTTTGATTTATATTTTGAACTATTTATAGAAATATTATTTCAAAAGTGGGTTTTAAACTATAGTTCTTATTTTTTATAAAAATCAAACTAATACCATGTCTTTTTTCTTCAATGAAACAAATCTAAGGTCACTTGAAGTTGTTTTTCACTCATATAGGGCAGGATTTTGGTCATTCATATGCATTTTTTCATTTATACCTAATACGTCTTAACCCTAGAATTACTACTTTGACCATGGACTATGGTATTTTAACCATTAGTACCTTGTCTATGCCATTGTTTTTCTGTGGATATGGCTTTCCTCATATGAGTACCCTATATTAGAAAACATTTATTGTATTTTGGTACTCATGCCGCATTTGTCATAGGTTCAGGGGAGTCTCCTTAGCTATTTTTCATGCCAAATGGAGCCTCATTTTGGTCTCTTTTTACAAGCTATCCTTTTTAAAGACTCCCCGCCCTTATGGAGTTTCTTTAAACCCAGGTCTAACTCCTCAAAATAGACTTGACTACCAAGTAAACTTGTCCATTCAGGCTCGTTAAGAATATGTGAATGGCATCCACATTGGTGGTAGGTTATCTCTTTCTTGGACCATGTGGAATAATACGAGAAATGATCACTCTCTTTTCTATAGAATTGAGAAGAGTATTCTCAAGCATAGGTTTATCACTTTTCCGAACATGAGGGACTAAAGTTACGGAAAAGGAATGCCCGGTATGAGCTTATTTTTCTCTTATTCGTGCTCTGGACCTAAACATGAAAAAGATTCTGAGTGTACTTTATGTCTTTGTCATGCTCATTAAAAACTAATAACAAAGCATAGAGTTTACTGTTGTAAGCCCCATTCCTCATACTCAAATGGATCTTTTCGAGTGATCTTTCTTTCCTTCACACTCGTAAAAATCAAGCTATATGCTGCTCTCGAAGGAGCATTAGGTAGGTGGTAATTTAACCTTTTTCGGACCTCCGTGACTAAATACGAAAAAGGTTTACCTTTTCTTCTATGGAAGTTAAGAGATTTCTTCTGGGGCAGGTTTTATACTTTGTCGGCCTCAAGAGACTAAATTGGATGAAAAAGTACCGCCCTGGAGTCTTCTTCAGAGTTTTCAGACTCTCTAAACATGAAAACACCAAGTGAGCATATACTAGTTTGGGCTCATAAAATCTATGAATTAGTAGCATTATCAAGCATTATTCCCTCTTCTCTTTAAGCTTGTCAAAAATGAAGAGAGACACGAGTTGAATTTCCTGGACTCGTTAAAATTTAACAGGAAAGATGAGGAAGAATTTTTCTTTTGATTCTCAGTCGGTGGAAGCATGTCATCCTTGAGCATAGCACTCTTTGTACTTTCCGATACTCATGTCTCAGTGTTCACTTTCATTTCAGCTATCACTTCGAGTTTATTACTCCTCCTTTTATTTGTTATACCTAGGGAGTCTGATCATGTCTCCTACATGACAGATAAGTCTAGTTGTACTATCTGTAAAGTTAAAATTTTCCCTGGGTCATCTCTGTGTCGTGCTCACTGTTCAAGGATTTATCCCTACATCTTATTTTTATCCTGATCCCATCATTTCCCTATCTTATATTACTTGTGTCTCCCTTCCTTTATCTAGTTCCTAGTCACTCTTGTTGTCTGTTGGAGGATCTATTGCCTTCCTCATCATAGTGTGGTTTCCCATCAGCACTTCCGGACGACGAAGCCCTAGAGTTTTGACGATAGTACCTTAGGATTTATTTTCACTATTGGTGAATTCCTTTGCTTCAATTTTCAATTATCACCTATTGGTTGACAATCTGTTGAATCCTATCCATGTTCGACTTCGGCACATCTATTCACATGGCTTGGATTGTACTGGTTCTTTTGGATTTTTTACGAAGACCTTAGCTTCATATCTATAATCTAAGTTGTGCAAGACTATGTTGTGTTCACTTACACAGTTCTTAGATCTTTGAAGACTCATCATTATTGTATATTGTGGCTTCGATCCACCTTTGTAATATACGTGGTCTTGAACCTGTATCATATGATGTACTCAAATATTGTAAAGGATCTAGTGTTCCAGTATATTGAACATGGCATCCTCAGATATGATTTTGTATATGACATTGCTACGTATTTGTTTTAGGTACTTCCTCTGCTCCATTGGACTTCTGAGTTCTCCAAGATAATGATTATAATGTATTTCAGCCATCGATTCCCTCTGAACTCACACATTAGGGGGCATCTGTTATCATCCCAAATGGCACTTGTCCATCTGCGTGCCGACATTCTTCATGTTGGTACACAAACGGAAAAATTAGGATTGAAGTGGCCAAAACACTATAGATGGGCATGACCTGGGATGGATTACCCTCAAACCAGCTTTATATATATTTTTTCTGAGTGTTGAGTTTCATATGCGACTATCTGCATTGCAACTCGCGTGCCATACACAAGTATTTGCATTTCAACCCACGTACACTTACATATGCCGGTTTCCTTGTAGCAACTTGCGTTTCATACGCAGGTTTCCTATATTAATAGTCACGTACACCTTGTTTCGACTTTAAAAAATATAAAATGAGACTAGTTAAGATTAGTTGGGTCCTAATCCATAACTATCCCAACTATCTCAACCATCCCAACCTTCGAAACTACTCTATTTCCCAAAGTATAAATAGAGGCCTTGGGATTGGGATTAATGAATCAATTTTGGAGAGCAAAGTTATGCTGGTGGCATATCTTTAGAATCTTGGAGCAACAAAACTCAGATTCCTTTGGTTGCAAAGGATTCCTTGTCTCAGAAGCTGCGTTGTACTCTTATCTCATTCACTGATTGTTAAGAAAGAGAATTCTTCTTCCAATTTTGTGTTGAGTCTATTTCATGTATTTTGGTTAATGAATATATTTGATTATATGTTTGATATACTATTCATATAACCTCTAATATATATATATGCATGAGATATTACTTGAAGGATTTACTCTTTGTAGGTGAAGAGGTGCATCCCTGGAAGCTTTAGAGAGAAGAGGAGCGGGAGAAGATCAAGCTTGGATCAACCATCGATGATCGGGTAAGTCAAGAATTTCTTCCTATTCCCTTTCCATTCTTTGGTAAAGCTGATTTTCTGCAAGTTCGTAGTAAGTTGGTAACCCCAGACCCTAGGTTACTAGGGTGCTTTATCCTGAACACCACCAAGAAAAGTAACTCAATTGCAATGGCTTCAATCCTTGATGGATTACCTGATGATGTCAAAGAGAAGATAGGTGAATGTAACTCTGCAAAGGAACTTTGGGACAAAATAAAAGACCTCTACTCAGTTGAGCAAATAGTAGAAGGAAGACCTGCTATTCTCGAGGATGTTAGTGAAGATGAAAAGATAAGTGAAGATGAAGAAAATTTATTTATAGGGACAAAAAACTCAGATGAGGAATCATAAGTGGACATATAAGCCCAATACATGGCTACTGTAGATGAAATTCAAAAATGTAGGAAAAAGAACAAAATCTTGAAAGAAAAATTGTCAAAATATCAAGAAGAGAAGAAGTCAAAAGAAGAGGAAGTCAAAACCTTCCAAGAAGAGCTACGTAATTCAAGACAACAAGTGTTGGCTAGTATGGAAGAAGTCAAGAGCTTAAAAGAAGAAGTTGTTGAATTCAAGGAAGAATTAAAGAAGCTAAAAGATCAGCTAATTGTTAGTGAGAAGTTCAAGGAAAGTACGAAAGATCTTAATAAAGTCCTCACCTTACAAAGATCCCCCAATGATAAAACAGGTCTTGGATATAATCATAAAGGATTAAGCTCCATCATTCATGAAAATGTTGAAAATGTTAAATGTCAACTTGGTGCCTCCAAAGGTACACCTAGGAAGCATAAGTATCAGAAGGAAATGAAGTCTAGTTATCATAATTTTGCTCATCCTCCAAGGATGAAAAATTTCAGAAGACATGCAAATGAAAAGAGTAATTACAAGAAGAAAAACCAAAGATTCTCCAAACACACATTCTATGGATATTGTCATTTCTATCACAAGTTTGGGCACAAGGCTGATGATTGTAGAATCAAAGACGGAGATGAAGGGATGATAAGGAAAGAAGACACCAACATATCTAATGGAAAAAGACATTTTTGTTTCATATGTCATAGTATTGGACACTTTGCAAAACATTGCAAGAATAGTACATGTAGATCTTCCCAGGAAACTCAGAAAAAGGTATGGAATATTAAAACCAAGGAACAAAGAAATAAAAAATCAGTAAGAAGAGTACCTCTTGGAAAAATCTGGAGAAGAAAGGAAGACTCCAAATATATAGAAGAAATAAATATTTCAAACATCAGTGAGGTCTCCTAAGATGACGATGAACATAGTTATGCCACGAATAAAAAGGGCATCCATTATAAGGAAAAACAAGATGGAGATGTAAAAGGATACACAGATAAAAATGAAGGTGATGAAGAAGGATGTTGTGATGATTGTGAGATCCTTTCCTAAAAGTCTCTCATGATTTAAAGAACCCTGAAAATAACATTAGAAGGGATCTTATACTTAGGGGGAGTTAAAGTCAGAAAATTCCAACTGGTATCTAAGAAAAAACTCAATTGATGTCTAATGTTGAAGTATATTGAAAGCTATCTTCTTCAAAGACGATGGGTGGTCAAGGTTGGTGTATGGATGACATAAGAGAAAGTATGAAGTAATGTGAGAAAAATAATAATGTGAGAGTCATGAAGACCATGATGTCTACAAGCAAATAGAAGATAAAGATGATTATGTTCACTTAGTATTTGAAGTCATGACACATAAAAGTTGTTGACAGTAGAAGAAAACTCAAGTCTAAAAAATAAAAATTCAGTCTATTGATAAGGTAGCAGGATGAGTTCAGCATCGACAAAGGAAAAGGTTGAGGTTATGAGTCTTTGTGTCTAAGATATTGAGACCAAAGAAACTATGTAATAAACTAAAGTAATCTCTGTGTTGAGGATCTGAATTTATGGGTCTCTGGAAAATTGATAATATAGATCTAAAATCCAAAAGAATCCAACTGTATATGCTAGGTTTTTATATGAAGATCTAAATGCATAGGCTTAAGGAATTTTAGTAAAAGAAAAAGCCAGTTAACTTATAGGAAGAATAGACCATTAGATATGGCAACATGAAAAAAGTAAAAAAAAAACATGTATCCTAGATAGAAAATGGAAGAGTGTGAAAAAAAATACCGACTGTAAACTCTGTCACAAAAATGTTGACAAAGGAGAGGAAGTACAGTGATAGTGGGAGTCCATGGATCTATCAATTAAGCTATCATCCAAGAACCTGTTACAAGAAAGGAAGTGTTAATATAAATGATAATACATTGATGAAATAACATAGTTCAGTTAACAAATGGGAGATATGATGATAGGGGGAGTTGTTAGAAAGTAGAAAGACATGAAATCCTATATCAAAATAGGTACAGCATTGGCATAACATGTTATCCTTTGTCATTGTTGTCAAAGGGGGAGAATGTTTAGAGGTTTCCATCAATTCAAAAGGGGGATATTGTTGAGTATATAGTTGTCATTGATGTCAAAGGTGTTCACAAATGACAAAGGAATAACCAATGGATATGATGGCATGAAAAACTCAGTGAAAGACTAAGGTAGTGATGGTATGGCATGGCATAGTTGAGGATGTGGCATACACATATGATGACATGGAATATGATGGTGTCCTAATGATGATATCACTAAGGTAGTGATGGAATGGCATGGCATAGTTTAGGATGTGGCATGACACATATGATGACATGGAATATGATGGTGTCCTAATGATGATGCCATAAAAGTTCATTTATAACAAAGGCAATGGATGAGAAGGACATGGATGATAATACAACATGAATGAATTATCTGAAGACTTCCAAGATAGTGTCGATAGTATGATGTAAAGAATGGTTAATGAAACAAAGAACAGAGGTCGATTCAAAGTAGAGATGCAGTATGAATGACAAAGATGGTTAGAGAAATGAAGAGTGGAACCGCAGAAGAGTGAAATGAACAGGAGATAGAATATATGTAACAATCAAAGGATAGAGAAACTATATCTGTGAGAGTGTTTATAAATTATTCAGAGAAACTAAATTTGCGAGAGTGTTTATAAATTCCTTATAATCAGCAGCATGATGGAATTCTCTATGTATATAAGTATTCAAAACTGTTAGAAATAGTCATAGAGGATTTTCGCAAAGAAATCATGTAGATCCACATTCGATCTAAAATCAATGGTCAGGAAGCATCATGCATGACATCTGACGGTTAAGGATCAGTTCTGCAAAAGATAGGAGGAAGGATGAAGTCCTGCAATACGGAAGATCGAATGGCTGAGATTCGTTCCGCTAAAAAGAGATCGACTATGCAGAAGTAAAATGAGGAAAGGGAATTTGTGGAAATAACGTTTAAAGATTCTATGAACCCGTAACCCGCAACCTGTAATCCGAAAGATCAAAGGTTGGGAAATACCCTGCAAAGTATTGGCGGTGCGGAAGAAAAATTGCGGAAAGAATCTTGCGGAAAGAAGCTTGCAGAAAGGAGCTTGCAGAAAGAAACTTGCGGAAAGGATCTTGCGAAAAGGAGCTAGCGAAAAGTCGAGATACGATTTGAGTAAATATTACATTTCCACATACCGCAATCCGCATCTTGCCTTAGATCAACGGTCATGGAAGAGCCAGTAGGAGATCAACGATGTAGAATGATTGGTGTGGAAATCACGAAAAGAAATTTTGGAAAAGTCACAAACCTGCATTCCACAATCTGCATCTTACCTCAGATCAACGGTCAGGAAAACACCCGATGAATATCAATGGTGGGGAATCATTGATGAGGAAACCGTGGTGCAGAAATATGATTTGGAGGAATAAATTTGTGTGCTAGATTGATGGACTAGAGAGACTCAAAATTAGATCAACGGTCTGGATTGATTCTGGAGAAGGATATTGAAGAAGCACAAGAAAATGTTAAGTCGAGCTGTGGAAATGAATTCTGAGGTGCGACCATAAATGGTAAATAAGAATGTCCAAGAGGAAACTCGTAGATGCAAGGTGAATCCTATGTTTTGTGAGATAAACATGTCTAGATAATGAAGATAGCTCGCAGAGGAGGAAAATAATCCCACAGGAGTGAGAAAAAGAGAATCCTGAAGGTCTGAAGATAGAGTATTCCCACTGATGGAGGAGAGGAAGTCCACAAGAATTGGTTTGATGGATCCTACGATCAGAGAAGAAGGGAGCTCGGAGATCAGAAATGATCAAGAAGTTTTTAATTAATTATTTAATTAAAAATCATTAATCACAGATTGTTGAAAAGGTGTGACTATCAGATTTGAAAGGGCATGATTGTGAAAGGGTATGTTTCCAGAATAAAGAGATGTGTCTGTAGGAAAAATGAAGGTACTTATACACAGAGGTATGAGTGAGAGAAGTGTCTTGTAGTCTACATCAGAAAATCAGAAACAAAGACTAGTGGGTGTGACGGAGAATGGAGGGAAAATAAATCTAGCATATTACAGAAAACATATTAGGGTGGCAGGGTGGCACTAGGGAAGGAAACAAGCTTGCAAGGGGTTGTTTCCTTCTTCCAGTGGTAGCTAGTAAATAGGGTGTAAGAGCATCCTGCCAGTCGTCGCTGAAAAAATAGAGTGTCGCAGCATCCCTTCAGTAGTAGCTGATAAAGCATGGGGTCGTAGCCTCCTTCTAGTGGTATCTAGTAAATAGGGTGTCGTAGAATCCTTTCAGTAGCAGCTAATAAACCAGGGGGTCGTAGCCTCCTTCCAGTGGTTGCTGGTAAATAGGGTGTCGTAGCCTCCTTCCAGTGGTTTCTGGTAAATACGGTGTCGTAGCATCCTTTCAGTGGTAGTTGATAAACCAGGGGTGTTACAACTGATTTTACCACACATGGTTGATCACACATTGATGTCCTTCCCTGTCCCTCTACAGACTCTTTGGACCCCATGGACCAATATTGTACCTTTGATGTTTCCAAGATCATCCCTAAAAACACCTGTTATTTGCTATACGTGACTTTTAATCCCTTTCTTGCGTATACACGTGGATATTAACCTTAAACCTGTGTACATCGGTATGTGTGCATAAGTCCAAATATTTTTGGAGTTTTCCTTGATGTGTGTCCGAACCACTTGTCTCTTGGCCTTCCATATGCCTCGAGATCGCTCGGATTTGACCCTCCATTACCCCTTTGGAGTACTATATAAGGAACCTCTTGGATACATTGAAGAAGAGGAATTGAAGAGCAAGAAAACTATAGTCCATTGTTGTTGTAGCTTGCTTATACTTGAGTCTACATCCCTTTGTCCCTTTGGAACACTTTGTGTTCTTCCCAAGCTTGCCTTTGCTTGTGAGCTTGCTATTAAGAGATGGACGATTGAGGTGGTGGAGGCCTAGGTGGAGGACTCTGGTTCACAGATGTGTCGACAGAGGTTGTCACTTGTGTAATCTCTGATTTGATTAATAGAAACATATTTTTCTGTCCAACAATGTGCACTTAAATGAATATTGAATCCATGGATGTGTTTAATTGCTTATACATTGTTGATTATATATGCTAGAGTAGATCTAACACCATATTATATACCATGCTTGCCTTGTTTACTATTGTTGAGAGTGAATTACAAAAGCAGGAGGGATTGGAAAAAGATCAACGGGGATCTACTTCAACTGTCCAGAATAAGGTATGATTCGAGATCCTTTAGTGTTAGATGTTTTATTTCTCTTGCATATTGGGAAGGGATTGATTTCTATGGTTTCTTTGTCTGTTGTGGTACACCCCAAGCAATAAGAAGTTTCTCTTCGTAACAAAATTGGTGACCTTACTAGGGATGTTCCTTGTTTTTCTTTGGGGTCTGGGGGCATAATGTGCTTGATATTATTGACTTGCTCTTTGTTTCTCCCTATTTTTATGTCACATTTTATAGTATGTTCATACATTGACACTCCCCTATAGTGGTTTGACCCTTTTCCATCTTTTTACCACTTTCTTCTCTGTATACACAGGTTTTTGGCTAAAAGTCATGTACTTATGCAGATTTTTGGCCAAAAGTTGCGTATACATGCAATTTTTTTGCCAAGATCCGCGTATACATACATGTTTTTGGCCAAAATTCGCGTACATATGCAACTGTTCTTTAAACAGTCACGTACATCCTCCCTTTTGGTTGAGTTTGATGTTGTGGGAAGTTGGTGGGTGGGTTGTGAGTGTGGTTGGGTCTTCCTGGGTTCTTACGGTGTCTATTGACTGCTTGTTTTGTGACCAAAGACCACTTTTTCATTGATTTTTTCTTTGAATTAGTTTTAGTCATTTATCTTTTTGTTTTGTTTTTAGTGCATTGCTCTTTTTGTCTCGGTGTCTTCCTGGGATTGTGTTTTATACTTGCTACAGAGACTGAAATTTTTAAATGACTTTTATTGCATTCTTCATTCTTTTATATTGAAAAATAGAAAGTAGTTGCATTTTTTGCATATGGATTTGAGGAGGTACTTGCATCAGATTTCTTGGATAAGAGTTGTATTTAGGATTTCATATAGGAAAGATTGCATTGGCATTCGGAAAGGAATTATTTTTTATGCATCTCATGTAGTGGCATACCTTGTTTTTCATTCTGCACATTACATTTGAATTGCTTGTTAGGTGTGCATTTTACTTCTTGTTGCGTCATAACTTTATTAGTTGCACGTCCATTACCCTTTGAGTAATCATAGCCATTTAAAATCAACACATAATAAAACGAATTACACTCTGTTCTTTTGTAGGGTGCTTCAACAATATTAGGTTTTAGGGTCTTGGAATAATTCATTGTAAGTTAATTCTCCAAGACCACTAAAAAAACAATTAGGTGTCTATCCAGGTGAGAGAGTGAAATCCTTGATATAATTAGTGTTTCTTAGAATGCTCCTCTTACATGGGAGTTAAGCACGAGGCAATGCACGCGACTGTGAATGGGATGACCCTTGGTTACTTTCTATGAGCATCAGAGACATTTCCAAGATTGTATTCATATCTGGGGGCTCTTTCAAGAGTTTCGGGTTTTGATACCCTTCCCATACGGTCGATCCCACATGTTCCTGTTCACCTGAGCATTGGTTATATTGAGGTGACCTTAGTTTCCTTACCCAGGTTATTCGAGAGGGTATTTGCAGAGGTTATTCTGCAGGTGTCCTGGCTAGGTAGGGGTCGGACAACACAGTTGCTATTTGCGTTGAAGCTGAGGGCCACTATAATTGGTTACATACCTCTACTTGTAGTGTTTGGGAGTTTCGAACCTCTCCTAGTCGAGACATACCTGCTGCATTTGGGAGCTCACATATCCTCCCCTTGGTTTGTTTTTATTTTGGTTGTATATTTTCTTAGGAGTGTGCTCTTTGTGTGCTAGTTTTTCTTTGGCATTGTAGTTACTTGAGTATATTTATGCTCTCTTGAGTTTGGGTCGTTTTACTTTTGGTATGCCTAGTATCCTATCACCCATCCTTGGTCCTAGTACGGATCTTGGTATCCAACTTGGGGGCATCATAGCCCCTTACCGTGCTCATAGATTTGGGAGTGGTCACATTCTACCCTCTACTCCATTTGTGGAGGATGTTGACTCCATTCTCTTGGTCTTTACACCGGTGGTCACCCTCATGGGGGTGGTAATGGATGCATGAACGTTGGGTCTACACCTTACTTTATTTTTTATGTCCCATCGTTCACCGCATTGTTTCCTTTGGGTGTAGTTGTCATGATCATTTCTCCCTATATCCTATAGTTTGGATTCTTTATTGACTATTTTGGGTTGTTTTGGACTAATATGGTTGTCATGTAGGGTCCAGTTTTTGTACACTCTATCTGAGGTTTCGACGCATTCATTCTTATCATAGGTATTATGTCTAAACTAGCATTTAGGTTAGATTTCACATCCGTTTACACTTTCCATAACCTTATGACCGTTTCATATTAACCTTAGGTACGAAACCATTCCATCTTGTCACAGAACCTTCTTGCTGCTTTTAGAAGTGACATGTTGTGAATGGTAGAGCTTTCCCATACATGGGTACCTTAGTTAGATCCTGTTTTTCATTTGGTACCCATGCCAACATTTCTCTTTTAGGGTGTGGGAGTCCTTTGTATAGTACCTCCATGACTTTGAGCAAGAGCTTCATACTCCTCTTGCACTTTATGATAGCCATTTCCCTGGGGCTCCCTTGTATATGTCAAGTTGTAATTGCATTATCATGAGTTTTTCTTGCCTTAATGAGCCTTACGCTAGCTTCCTTGAATTTAATTATCAACCATATAGCCCGAGATTGTCTCATGTCTAGCCAAGCAGAGCCTTTTTATATATCTTTTGCAGCTTGATTCCCCATTTTTTACCGGGAGGAGACTTTCCCCCGAGTGTCGTTATCCTGCACATGTTTTCTTGCATTGAGCATAGGTATGTTCCATTGCTTGGAACTAGTTTTTTTTCCCCTTGACACTCGTCTCCTCCTAGATTTGTAACTATAAAGCACTTTTATTCTTTTTCAAGATTTTCAAAATATCTGAAAAAGTCCCCCAAAAAAATATAAAACCAAAAAGCTGGACAAGAAAATATGTTATATTTGGCAGAAATCGAGTCGCATCGCCTTCGAACAGAGCACTGTATATCACATCCGTTGGTTAGGTTAATAGTTTGACTTTAGGAGCTGTACTCATTTCTCTAAGTTTATCTCCACCAACTGGTTAAGCTTCTATTCCCTATGGATCCTCTATTTATGCCTCCTGTGTCACAAAGATATCCCAGTTTTGTATATCAAGTCTATGCTTCCTACATTCAGTCACCATTTTCCTTTATGCTCTTGTTCGAAGGAAGTTGAAGCATGAGTCGGCCATTCCTCAGTTGTCTTGAATTTGCATGTCGGTCATTCCTGGTATTATTACTGGTTCGTGCACATCTTTTTCAAGTCCTTCCACATTATACAACATTGCTGAGTACCTCGTGTTGGTTGATGGGGGATACCTTAATTCCCTCCTTCCAGCGGATTCCATCCCATCGACTTCAAATCATTTATTTTGGGATAGGAGTCTAGAGTCATTTGAGTTCCTTAAGATTTACAGTCATTAGTCGTAGGTTCTCTCGCCATCGAAAGTTTTGGGAATACATCAATGTCCCCTGATCAATGGATTCTTTCAAGTGTTCGACCTCAACACATCTATTCACACTTGTTAGATTACACTCTATTACCTTGATTTCCATTTTCATTATCAGTGGGTGATCTCACATCTGTTAACGGTATACATCAATGATCGGTAATCAAATTATGGACTACTATGTTTGACCTCGACACCTCTATTCACATAGTAGGACATGTACTCATAGCGGTTTGTGTAGAAGACTTTCCAGATTGGTGGCATTCCACATATTCTACCTCCTTGATTGTGATAGTGTTCATGAGATTTCAGCTCTCGTGACTTGATTCCAATGTATGTCAGATATCTTCAGCTTCTATGGAGATCTTGATCCTTTGTATATCTTCATCTTGGAGATTCTGATCTATTATATATTGTACGTGGAGATGACCACACATGTCACATTTTTTCTATCATGCCTATTCATGGCCATTGTACTATAATATATCCGGGACTACTATATGTATTTGCAGTCATATACAAAGATTGATTATTGTACTATACTGATGGATGGCTGGTTATTCCACCTAGTTCTTCATCACTCCACTTCTAGTATGGATTTATAATGTATTTTGGCCATCATGTTACCCCTCCGACCTCACACATTAGGGGGCATATGTTATAGCTGATTTTACCACACATGGTTGATCACACATTCATGGCCTTCCCTGTCCCTCTACAGACTCTTTGGAACCCGTGGACCAATATTGTACCTTTGATGTTTCCAAGATCATCCCTAAAAACACTTGTTATTTGTTGTACGTGACTTTTAATCCCTTTCTCACGTATATATGTGGATATTGACCTTAAACCCACGTACATCGGGATATGTGCATAAGTCCAAATATTTTTGGAGTTTTCCTTGATGTGTGTTCAAACCACTTGTCTCTTGGCCTTCCATATGCCTTAATATCGCTTGGATTTGACCCTCCATTACCCCTTTGGAGTACTATATAAGGAACCTCTTGGATACATTGAAGAAGAGGAATTGAAGAGAAAGAAAACTATAGTCCATTGTTGCCGTAGCTTGCTTATACTTGAGTCTGCATCTCTTTGTCCATTTGGAACACTTTGTGTTCCTCCCAGGGTTTCCTTTGCTTGTGAGCTTGCAAATAGTAGAAGGAAGACCTGCTATTCTCGAGGATGTTAGTGAAGATGAAAAGATAAGTGAAGATGAAGAAAATTTATTTATAGGGACAAAAAACTCAGATGAGGAATCATAAGTGGACATATAAGCCCAATACATGGCTACTGTAGATGAAATTCAAAAATGTAGGAAAAAGAACAAAATCTTGAAAGAAAATTTGTCAAAATATCAAGAAGAGAAGAAGTCAAAAGAAGAGGAAGTCAAAAACTTCCAAGAAGAGCTACGTAATTCAAGACAACAAGTGTTGGCTAGTATGGAAGAGGTCAAGAGCTTAAAAGAAGAAGTTGTTGAATTCAAGGAAGAATTAAAGAAGCTAAAAGATCAGCTAATTGTTAGTGAGAAGTTCAAGGAAAGTACGGAAGATCTTAATAAAGTCCTCAGCTTACAAAGATCCCCCAATGATAAAACAGGCCTTGGATATAATCATAAAGGATTAAGCTCCATCATTCATGAAAATGTTGAAAATGTTAAATGTCAACTTGATGCCTCCAAAGGTACACCTAGGAAGCATAAGTATCAGAAGGAAATGAAGTCCAATTATCATAATTTTGCTCATCCTCCAAGGATGAAAAATTTCAGAAGACATGCAAATGAAAAGAGTAATTACAAGCAGAAAAACCAAAGATTCTCCAAACATACATTCGATGGATATTGTCATTTCTATCACAAGTTTGGGCACAAGGCTGATGATTGTAGAATCAAAGATGAAGATGAAGGGATGATAAGGAAAGAAGACACCAACATATCTAATGGAAAAAGACTTATTTGTTTCATATGTCATAGTATTGGACACTTTGCAAAACATTGCAAGAATAGTACATGTAGATCTTCCCAGGAAACTCAGAAAAAGGTATGGAATATTAAAACCAAGGAACAAAGAAATAAAAAATCAGTAAGAAGAGTACCTCTTGGAAAAATATGGAGAAGAAAGGAAGACTCCAAATATATAGAAGAAATAAATATTTCAAACATCAGTGAGGTCTCCTAAGATGACGATGAACATAGTTATGCCACGAATAAAAAGGGCATCCATTATAAGGAAAAACAAGATGGAGATGTAAAAGGATACACAGATAAAAATGAAGGTGATGAAGAAGGATGTGGTCATGATTGTGAGATCCTTTCCTAAAAGTCTCTCATGATTTAAAGAACCCTAAAAATAACATTTGAAGGGATCTTATACTTAGGGGGAGTTAAAGTCAGAAAATTCCAACTGGTATCTAAGAAAAGACTCAATTGATGTCTAATGTTGAAGTATATTGAAAGCTCTCTTCTTCAAAGACGTGGGTGGTCAAGGTTGGTGTATGGATGACATAAGAGAAAGTATGAAGTAATGTGAGAAAAAAAAATGTCTACAAGCAAATAGAAGATAAAGATGATTATGTTCACTTAGTATTTGAAGTCATGACACATAAAAGTTGTTGACAGTAGAAGAAAACTCAAGTCTAAAAAATAAAAATTCAGTCTATTGATAAGGTAGCAGGATGAGTTCAACATCGACAAAGGAAAAGGTTGAGGTTATGAGTCTTTGTGTCTAAGATAGTGAGACCAAAGAAACTATGTAATAAACTAAAGTAATATCTGTATTGAGGATTTGAAGTTATGGGTCTCTAGACAATTGATAATATAGATCTAAAATCCAAAAGAATCCAACTGTATATGCTAGGTTTTTATATGAAGATCTAAATGCACATGCTTAAGGAATTTTGGTAAAAGCGAAAGCCAGTTAACTTATAGGAAGAATAGACCATTAGATATGGCAAAATGAAAAAAGTAAAAAAAAAACATGTATCCTAGATAGAAAATGGAAGAGTGTGAAAAAAAATACCGACTGTAAACTCTGTCACAAAAATGTTGACAAAGGAGAGGAAGTACAGTGATAGTGGGAGTCCATGGATCTATCAGTTAAGCTATCATCCAAGAACCTGTTGCAAGAAAGGAAGTGTTAATATAAATGATAATACATTGATGAAATAACATAGTTCAGTTAACAAATGGGAGATATGATGATAGGGGAAGTTGTTAGAAAGTAGAAAGACATGAAATCCTATATCAAAATAGGTACAGCATTGGCATAACATGTTATCCTTTGTCATTGTTGTCAAAGGGGAAGAATGTTTAGAGGTTTCCATCAATTAAAAAGGGGGATATTGTTGAGTATATAGTTGTCATTGATGTCAAAGGTGTTCACAAATGACAAAGGAATAACCAATGGATATGATGGCAGGAAAAACTCAGTGAAAGACTAAGGTAGTGATGGTATGGAATGGCATAGTTGAGGATGTGGCATACACATATGATGACATGGAATATGATGGTGTCCTAATGATGATATCACTAAGGTAGTGATGGAATGGCATGACATAGTTTAGGATGTGGCATGACACATATGATGACATGGAATATGATGGTGTCCTAATGATGATGTCATAAAAGTTCATTTATAACAAATGCAATGGATGAGAAGGACATGGATGATAATACAAAATGAATGACTTATCTAAATACTTCCAAGATAGTGTCGATAGTATGATGTAAAGAATGGTTAATGAAACAAAGAACAGAGGTTGAGTCAAAGTAGAGATGCAGTATGAATGGCAAAGATGGTTAGACAAATGAAGAGTGGAACTGCAGAAGAATGAAATGAACGAGAGATAGAATATATGTAACAATCAAAGGACAGAGAAACTATATCTGTGAGAGTGTTTATAAATTATTCAGAGAAACTGAATTTGCGAGAGTGTTTATAAATTCCTTATAATCAGCAGCATGATGGAATTCTCTATGTATGTAAGTATTCAAAACTATTAGAAATAGTCATAGAGGATTTTCACAAAGAAATCATGTAGATCCGCATTTGATCTAAAATCGATGGTCAGGAAGCATCATGCATGACATCCGACGGTTAAGGATCAGTTCCACAAAATATAGGAGGAAGGATGAAGTCCTACAATACGGAAGATTGAACGGCTGAGATTAGTTCTGCTAAAAAGAGATCAACTATGCAGAAGTAAAATGAGGAAAGGGAATTGTGGAAATAACGTTTAAAGATTCTATGAACCCGTAACCCGCAACCTGTAATCTGGAAGATCAAAGGTCGGGAAAGACTCTACAAAGTATTGGCGGTGCAGAAGAAAAAATGCAGAAAGAATCTTGTGGAAAGAAGGTTGCAGAAAGGATCTTGCGGAAAGAAGCTTGTGGAAAGGATCTTGCAGAAAGGAGCTAGCGAAAAGTCGAGAAATGATTTGAGTAAATGTTATATTTCCACATTCCGCAATCCGCATCTTGCCTTAGATCAATAGTCATGGAAGAGCCAGTAGGAGATCAACGATGTAGAATGATTGGTGTGGAAATCACGAAAAGAAATTTTGGAAAAGTCACAAACCTGCATTCCACAATCTGCATCTTACCTTAGATCAACGGTTAGGAAAACACCCGATGAATATGAATGGTGGGGAATCATTGATGAGGAAATCATGGTGCAGAAATATGATTTGGAGGAATAAATTTGTGTGCTAGATCGATGGACTAGAGAGAGTCAAAATTAGATCAACGGTCTGGATTGACTCTAGAGAAGGATATTGAAGAAGCACCAGAAAATGTTAAGTCGAGCTACATAAATGAATTCTGAGGTGCGACCATAAATGGTAAATAAGAATGTCCAACAGGAAACTCATATATGCAAGGTGAATCCTATGTTTTGTGAGATAAACATGTCTAGATGAGCCTGCAATGGAGATAGCTCGCAGAGGAGGAAAAGAATCCCATAGGAGTGAGAAAAAGAGAATCCTGAAGGTTTGAAGATAGAGTATTCCCACTAATGGAGGAGAGGAAGTCCACAAGAATTGGTTTGATGGATCCTACGATCAGAGAAGAAGGGAGCTCAGAGATCAGAAATGATCAAGAACTTTTTAATTAAAAATCGTTAATCACAGATTGTTGAAAAGGTGTGACTATCAGATTTGAAAGGGCATGATTGTGAAAGGGTATGTTTCCAGAATAAAGAGATGTGTCTGTAGGAAAAATGAAGGTACTTATACACAGAGGTATGAGTGAGAGAAGTGTCTTGCGGTCTACATCAGAAAATCAGAAACAAAGACTAGTGGGTGTGATGGAGAATGGAGGGAAAATAAATCTAGCATATTACAAAAAACATATTAGGGTGGCACTAGGGAAGGAAACAAGCTTGCAAGGGGTTGTTGCCTCCTTCCAGTGGTAGCTAGCAAATAGGGTGTAAGAGCATCCTGCTAGTCGTCGCTGAAAAAATAGAGTGTCGCAGCATCCCTTCAGTAGTAGCTGATAAAGCATGGGGTCGTAGCCTCCTTCTAGTGGTAGCTGGTAAATAGGGTGTCGTAGAATACTTTCAGTAGCAGCTAATAAACCAGGGGGTCGTAGCCTCCTTCTAGTGGTTGCTGGTAAATAGGGTGTCATAGCCTCCTTCCAATGGTTTCTGGTAAATAGGGTGTCGTAGCATCCTTTCAGTGGTAGTTGATAAACCAGGCGTGTTACAAATGATTTTACCACACATGGTTGATCACACATTGATGGCCTTCCCTGTCCCTCTGCAGAATATTTGGACCCCATGGACCAATATTGTACCTTTGATGTTTCCAAGATCATCCCTAAAAACACCTGTTATTTGTTGTATGTGAATTTTAATCCCTTTCTTGTGTATATACGTGGATATTAACCTTAAACCTGTGTACATCAGTATGTGTGCGTAAGTCCAAATATTTTTGAAGTTTTCCTTGATGTGTGTCTGAACCAATTGTCTCTTGGCCTTCCATATGCCTTGAGATCGCTCGAATTTGACCCTCCATTACCCCTTTGGAGTACTATATAAGAAACCTCTTGGATACATTGAAGAAGAGGAATTGAAGAGCAAGAAAACTATAGTCCGTTGTTGCCGTAGCTTGCTTATACTTGAGTCTACATCCCTTTGTCCCTTTGGAACACTTTGTGTTCTTCCCAAGCTTGCCTTTTCTTATGAGCTTGCTATCAAGAGATGGATGATTGAGGTGGTGGAGGCCTAGGTGGAGGACTCCGTTTCTCCGGTTCACAGATGTGTCGACAGAGGTTGTCACTTGTGTAATCTCTGATTTGATTAATAGAAACATCTTTTCCTGTCCAAAAATGTGCATTTAAATGAATATTGAATCCATGGATGTGTTTAATTGCTTATACATTGTTGATTATATATGCTAGAGTGGATCTAACACCATATTATATACCATGCTTGCCTTGTTTACTGTTGTTGAGAGTGAATTACAAAAGCAGGAGGGATTGGAAAAAGATCAATGGGGATCTACTTCAACTGTCCAGAATAAGGTATGATTCGAGATCCTTTAGTGTTAGATGTTTTATTTCTCTTGCATATTGGGAAGGGATTGATTTCTATGGTTTCTTTGTCTGTTGTGGTACACCCCAAGCAATAAGAAGTTTCTCTTCGTAACAGAATTGGCGACCTTACTGGGGATGTTCCTTGTTTTTCTTTGGGGTCTGGGGGCATAATGTGATTGATATTATTGACTTGCTCTTTGTTTCTCCCTATTTTTGTGTCACATTTTATAGTATGTTCATACATTGACACTCCCCTATAGTGGTTTTACCCTTTTCCATCTTTTTACCACTTTCTTCTCTGTATACACAGGTTTTTGGCTAAAAGTCATGTACTTATGCGAATTTTTGGCCAAAAGTTGCATATACATGCAGCTTTTTTGCCAAGATCCGCGTATACATACATGTTTTTGGCCAAAAGTCGTGTACATACGCAACTATTCTTTAAACAGTCGCGTAAATCCTCCCTTTTGGTTGAGTTTGATGTTGTGGGAAGTTGTTGGGTGGGTTGTGAGTGCGGTTGGGTCTTCCTGGGTTCTTATGGTGTCTGTTGACTGCTTATTTTGTGACCAAAGACCACTTTTTCATTGATTTTTTCTTTGAATTAGTTTGTCATTTATCTTTTTGTTTTGTTTTTAGTGCATTGCTCTTTTTGTCTCGGTGTCTTGTTGGGCTTGTGTTTTATACTTGCTGCAGAGACTAGAATTTTTAAATGACTTTTATTGCATTCTTCATTCTTTTATATTGAAAAATAGAAAGTAGTTGCATTTTTTGCATATGGATTTGAGTAGGTACTTGCATCATATTTCTTGGATGAGAGTTGTATTTAGGCTTTCATATAGGAAGGATTGCATTGGCATTCATAAAGGAATGATTTTTTATGCATCTCATGTAGTGGCATACCTTGTTTTTCATTCTGCACATTGCATTTGAATTGCTTGTTAGGTGTGCATTTTACTTCTTGTTGCGTCATAAATTTATTAGTTGCACGTCCATTACCCTTTGAGTAATCATAGCCATTTAAAATCAACACATAATAAAATGAATTACACTCTGTTCTTTTGTAGGGTGCATCAACAATATTAGGTTTTAAGGTCTTGGAATAGTTCATTGTAAGTTAATTCTCCAAGACCACTAAAAAAACAACTAGGTGTCTATCCAGGTGAGAGAGTGAAATCCTTGATATAATTAATGTTTCTTAGAACACTCCTCTTACACGGGAGTTAAGCACGAGGCAATGCACGTGATTGTGAATGGGATGACCCTTGGTTACTTTCTATGAGCACCGGAGACATTTCTAAGATTGTATTCATATCTGGGGGCTCTTTCAAGAGTTTTGGGTTTTGCTACCCTTCCCATACGATCGATCCCACATGTGCCTGTTCACTTGAGCGTTGGTTATATTGAGGTGACCTTAGTTTCCTTACCTAGGTTATTCGAGAGGGTATTTGCAGAGGTTATTTTGCAGGTGTCCTGGCTAGGTAGGGGTCAGACAACACAGTTGCTATTTGCGTTGAAGCTGAGGGCCACTATAATTGGTTACATACCTCCACTTGTAGTGTATGGGAGTTTCAATCCTTTCCTAGTCGAGACATACCTGCTACATTTGGGAGCTCACATATCTTCCCCTTGGTTTGTTTGTATTTTGGCTATAGATTTTCTTAGGAGTGTGCTCTTTGTGTGCTAGTTTTTCTTTGGCATCGTAGTTACTTGAGTATATTTATGATCTCTTGAGTTTGAGTCCTTTTACTTTTGGTATTCCTAGTATCCTATCACCCATCCTTGGTCCTAGTACGGGTCCTGGTATCCAACTTGGGGGCATCATAGCCCCTTACCGTGCTCATAGATTTGGGAGTGGCCACATTCTGCCCTCTACTCCATTTGTGGAGGATGTTGACTCCATTCTCTCGGTCTTTACACCGGTGGTCACCCTCATGGGGGTGGTAGTGGATGCATGAACGTTGGGTCTACACCTTACTTTCCTTTTTATGTCCCATCGTTCACCGCATTGTTTCCTTTGGGTGCAGTTGTCATGATCATTTCTCCCTATATCCTATAGTTTGGATTCTTTATTGATTATTTTGGGTTGTTTTGGACTAATATGGTTGTCATGTAGGGTCCAGTTTTTGTACACTCTATCCGAGGTTTTGACCCATTCATTTCTATCACAGGTATTATGCCTAACTAGCATTTATGTTAGGTTTCACATCCGTTTGCACTTTCCATAACCTTATGACCGTTTCATCTTAACCTTAGGTACAAACCCATTTCATCTTGTCATAGAACCTTCTTGCTGCTTTTAGAAGTGACATGTTGTGAATGGTAGAGCTTTCCCATACATGGGTACCCTAGTTAGATCCTGTTTTTCATTTGGTGCCCATGCCGACATTTCTCTTTTAGGGTGTGGGAGTCCTTTGTATAGTACCTCCATGAATTTGAGCAAGAGCTTCATACTCCTCTTGAACTTTATGATAGCCATTTCCCTGGGGCTCCCTTGTATATGTCAAGTTGTAATTGCATTATCATGAGTTTTTCTTGCCTTAATGAGCCTTACGTTGGCTTCCCTGAATTTAATTATCAACCATATAGCCCGAGATTGTCTCATGTCTAGCCAAGTAGAGCCTTTTTATATATCTTTTGCAGCTTGATTCCCCATTTTTTACTGGGAGGAGACTTTCCCCCGAGTGTCGTTTTCCTGCACATGTTTTCTTGCATTGAGCATAGGTATGTTCCGCTGCTTGGAAGTATTTTTTTTTCCCTTGACACTCGTCTCCTCCTAGATTTGTAACTATAAAGCACTTTTATTCTTTTTCAAGATTTTCAAAATATCTGAAAAAGTCCCCCAAAAAATATAAAACCAAAAAGCTGGACAGGAAAATATGTTATATTTGGCAGAAATCGAGTCGCATCGCCTTCGAACAGAGCACTGTATATCACATCCATTGGTTAGGTTAATAGTTTGACTTTAGGAGCTGTACTCATTTCTCTAAGTTTATCTCCACCGACTGGTTAAGCTTCTAGTCCCTATGGATCCTCTATTTATGCCTCCTGTGTCACAAAGATATCCCAATTTTGTATATCAAGTCTATGCTTCCTACATTCAGTCACCATTTTCCTTTATGCTCTTGTTCGAAGGAAGTTGAAGCCTGAGTCGGCCATTCCTCAGTTGTCTTGACTTTGCATGTCGGTCATTCCTGGTATTATTACTGGTTCGTGCACATCTTGTTCAAGTCCTTCCACATTATACAGCATTGCTGAGTACCTCGTGTTGGTTGATGGGGGATGCCTTAATGCCCTCCTTCCAGCGGATTCCATCCCATCGACTTCAAATCATTTATTTTGGGATAGGAGTCTAGAGTCATTTGAGTTCCTTAAGATTTACAGTCATTAGCGTTAGGTTCTCTCGCCATCGAAGGTTTTGGGAATACATCAATGTCCCCTGATCAATGGATTCTTTCAAGTGTTCGAACTCAACACATCTAGTCACACTTGTTAGATTGCACTCTATTACCTTGATTTCCATTTTCATTATCAGTGGGAGATCTCACATATGTTAACGGTATACATCAATGACCGGTAATTAGATGATGGACTACTATGTTCGACCTCGACACCTCTATTCACATAGTAGGACATGTACTCATAGCGGTTTGTGTAGAAGACTTTCCAGATTTGTGGCATTCCACATATTCTACTTCCTTGATTGTGACAGTGTTCATGAGATTTCAGCTCTCGTGACTTGATTCCAGTGTATGTCAGATATCTTCAGCTTCTATGGAGATATTAATCCTTTGTATATCTTCATCTTGGAGATTCTGATCTATTATATATTGTATGTGGAGATGACCACACATGTCACATTTTTTTTATCATGCCTATTCATGGCCATTGTACTATAATGTATCTGGTACTACTATATGTATTTGAAGTCATATACAAAGATTGATTATTGTACTATACTGATGGATGGCTGGTTCTTCCACCTAGTTCTTCATCACTCCACTTCTAGGATTGATTTATAATGTCTTTCGGCCATCATGTTACCCCTCTGACCTCACACATTAGGGGGCATATGTTATAGCTGATTTTACCACACATGGTTGATCACACATTCATGGCCTTCCCTGTCCCTCTACAGAATTTTTGGAACCCGTGGACCAATATTGTACCTTTGATGTTTCCAAGATCATCCCTAAAAACACTTGTTATTTGTTCTACGTGACTTTTAATCCCTTTCTCACGTATATATGTGGATATTGACCTTAAACCTGCGTACATCGGGATGTGTGCATAAGTCCAAATATTTTTGGAGTTTTCCTTGATATGTGTTCAAACCACTTGTCTCTTGGCCTTCCATATGCCTTGATATCGCTTGGATTTGACCCTCCATTACCCCTTTGGAGTACTATATAAGGAACCTCTTGGATACATTGAAGAAGAGGAATTGAAGAGAAAGAAAACTATAGTCCATTGTTGCCGTAGCTTGCTTATACTTGAGTCTGCATCTCTTTGTCCATTTGGAACACTTTGTGTTCCTCCCAAGGTTTCCTTTGCTTGTGAGGTTGCTATCGAGAGACGGAGGATTGAGGTGGTGGAGGCCTAGGTGGAGGACTCAGTTTCTCCAGTTCGCAGATGTGTCGACAGAGGTTGTCACTTGTGTAATCTCTGATTTGATTAATAGAAATATATTTTCCTTTTCAATAATGTGCATTTAAATGAATATTGAATCCATGGATGTGTTTAATTGCATATAAATTGTTGATTATATATGCTAGAGTAGATCTAACACCATATTATATAGCATGCTTGCCTTGTTTACTATTGTTGAGAGTGAATTACTGAAGCAAGCGGGATTGGAAAAAGCTCAATGGGGATCTACTTCAACCATCCGGAATAAGGTATGATTCGAGATCCTAGTGTTAGATGTTTTATTTCTCTTGCATATTGGGAAGGGATTGATTTCTACGGTTTCTCTGTCTTTTGTGGTACACCCCAAGCCATAGAAAGTTTTTCTCCATAACAAGGGGGTCGTAGCCTCCTTCCAGTAGTTGTTGGTAAATAGGGTGTAATACCATCCTTGTCTGTAGAAGTAGGAAAAACTATTTGTAAATAACAATTTTGCAATGATAGGACGTATTGGTGGTTTATCCTATTGGGATTCAACGTTAAAATTGTGTTATGTATATTTTTGTTATTATATGTTTTGATTAAAGTTTAATAAGTGGTTAAATTAGTAAAAAGATAACAATACTGATTCACCCCCACTTCTTAGTATTGACCAATAAACCAACAACTTCTTGGGATAGTATCTAACATACATCTGTAACATGTCTTCTAGTACTTGATTGAATCTTTATATTTATCCATTCGTTTGCAGATGGTAAGTAGTACTGAAATTAAATTTAGTATCTAATCCTTTAAATAAAGTTTTCCAAAAATTATCAGTAAATTTAGGATCTTTGTAAAAAATTATTACCTTTGGAATTCCATGGAAATGAAATATTTATTTTATAAAAATGTCAGCAATATTAGCAGCTTTATAAGTTGTTTTAACAGTTATAAAGTGTGTTGCTTTACTTAGTTTATCCAAAACCACCATTATAGAATCATTTTGTTTCTTGTTTTTAGGTAAGCCATTTACAAAGGCAAGACTGATGGATTCCCATTTCCAATTTGAAATTAGTAGTGGCTGTAACATACCTACTGAGTGTTGATGTTAATCTTTAACCTACTAACGTTCTATTCACCTAGCTAAAAATTAAAAAACTTCATTTTTCATATTAGGCCAAAAGTACTCTTTCCTCAACATGGTTATCATCTTTTAATACCCCGGATGTCCAGAATAAGGACTTTTGTATACTTCATTCAAAATCAATAGTTTGACTTCCGATATATTTGGCACATAGAGTTTGTTTTTATATAGTCTTAAACCATTTTTATTAAAACGGTAATTTGTAATTATATTTTCAGATACATTCTAAGTTTTATTTTCTTTTAAATTTTGGTACTCCGGGTCCCACTTTATTCCTTCTTCCAATTTATCTTCTAAATAAGTTTTATAAATGCTAATGGAAGCTACAAAACTTGTTACTGCATTTCTTCTTAAGGCATCCGCCACTTTATTTTCTTTCCCTTTAATGTCTTTGATTTCGAAATCATACTCGCAAAGGAAAGATAGCCATCTAGCTTGCCTCACATTTAGATTTAGCTGATCAAATAGAAATTTTACGCTTATGTTATCAGACATTAGTAGAAATCTTTTACCTATTAAGAGATGGTGCCACATTTTCAAAGAATGAATTATGGCAGCCAAGTCTAAGTCATAAGTTGCGTAATTCTTTCCATGAGTTTTTAATTTCTTGATTCGTATGCTATTGCATGACCCTCTTGAGTCAGTACTCCACCCAAACCTTCGTTACATGCGTCAATGCATACGACGAAATCTTTGTCTAGATCTTCTATTTTTAGAATGGGTAAAGTGGTTAATAATTCTTTTAGTTTATTAAAACTATCTTCGCATTTCTGATCCCAAACAAATTTCTTACCTTTTTTATGTAATAGGATTTGCAATTTTTGAAAATCCTTCAATAAATTTTATGTAATAACTTGTTATTCCCATAAATGATTGTACATCAATTATGTCCTTAGGAAGTTTCCAACCAATTATAGTTTTTATTTTATCTAGGTCCACAAATATCCCTTCTTCAGATATTACGTGCCTAAATATTGTATCTTATCTTTATAAAATTCACATTTGTTGAACTTAGCATATAGCTGATGTTCTCTTAACATTTGTAGTATTATATTTAGGTGTTCATCATGTTCTTCTGTTGTATTAGAATAAATTAATATGTCATCTATAAAGACGACTACGAATTTGTCAAAGTATTTACTTAGGAAATTGTTCATTAAGCACATAAATGTTGATGGAACGTTAGTTAGCCTAAAAGGAATAACCACAAACTCGTATGGCCTATATCTTGTCCTAAAAGCAATTTCAAATATGTCTTCATCTTTATAACCGACTTGGTGATACCCAGACCTTAAGTCGATCTTTGATAATATCGTTGCTCTGCGTATCTTCTTAAACAGATCGTCAATGTGGGGCAGAGGATACCTATTCTTAATTGTCATTTTATTAAGTTGATGATAGCCTATACATAGATGTAAAGTACTGTCCTCGTTTTTAACAAAAAAGACTGATGCTCCCCAAGGGGATACACTTGGTCTTACATAATGTTTGTCTATTAATTCTTGTAATTGTAATTTTAATTCATTCATCTCCAAGATGTTCATTCGATAGGGAGCTTTTGAATTAGGTACTGCTCCAGGTACTAAATCGATTGTAAAATCTAGATCTCGTTTAGGAGGTAATCCTGGAATTTCTTCTGGGAATACATCTGCGAAATATTGCAGTGTCGGAATATACTCAAATCTGGATTTATATTTTTTATCAATTTGTTCATTATTTATTATGTGTACAACAAATACTTTACAACCTTTCCTTACAACCTTTTTCATCTGTAAGGCTGAAATTGGTCTAACCGATATTTTTCTAGGTATTCCCGTGATAGTAATTCTTTCTCCTTCATTATTCAAACAAGCAAAAATTTTCTGAAAATAGTTTAAAATCACTTGGTGTTTTTCAAGCCAATCCATTCCTATCAAGACATCATAAGATCCTAATGGAAACACATTTAACTTGACCTGAGTTTCAAACTGACTCATAAGCAAATTACAACTTTCAACATAATTTACCACCTTCTTTTAGTTCATGTAGCTAGCTGGACCAACCATGATTTTTCAAATTTTTTTAAAGATAAGCTTCATTTTTCCACTATGCTAGGAGATATATAACTTAAACTATCATCTAGATCAATCAAGATTGAAATAGAAAATTTTGTATCATGCCTTGTACTTCCACCATAGAATTATGATGATTCGCCCTTTGTTTTTCTAGAGCTGCATTTATCTCGGGCATCTCATTTTCCACATCTCCCTCTGTTTCCTCTTCCTGGATAGTGTGTATGTTGTTGAAGTTCCCCTTCTGGTTCGAACAATATTTGGCGTAATTTGGTCCTTGAAATTCCCAGAATTTGACAGGTTCCCTTTGTTCAGTATTTTTAACAAAGTTGTTAGGTATATCCATGCCTTTTGGTGCTGCATTATTATGGGGTACTTTATTATTAAAATCGGTTTTCTGATAGTTATTCTTGGAGAAGTTCCAAGATAAAACTCTTATTTGAATTAAACCCTCTTCTTCTCTGGTCAAAGTGACTTGTCTTTTTAGTTTTCCAGTTAGGTAGACTTCCCCTTTTCTTACTCAGTTCATAATAGAAATCAGCCTTTCTCATAGCCTCCTCCAAAGTTTTCAGATTATCAAACTCAATCATATCTTTGAAGCTAGTTGGAAGATAGCTTAAAAATCATTGGATTTTAGGATTTTCATCTATTATGTAAGGTACATATCTTAACAGACTTAGAAAATTGGCACTTAAATCTTTCATGGACATGGACCCTAATTTTAATTCATAGAACTCCTTATCTCTTTCCTCGTAGTATTGTTTAGATAAAAACTTCCTTTTAAAGTACTTTGTAAAAACTCCCAGGTTAAGTACTTCTCTCTAAGATTTTTGACCCTTTTTATATCTTGCCACCAGATATCAACTTTTTCGGTCAAATTGTAAATCGCCATCCTGGCCTTTAGTCTGTCAGAATAGTTGTAAATCTAGAAATATTTTTGCATTCCTGACAGCCAAGCTTCTGCTTCTTCACCTTTCTCTAATTCCCCGTTAAACATGGGAGGCTTTATTTTTTTGAATTCCCCAGAAATTTCTTCATAGGGTTTATACTTCTTTCTCATAGGTTTATGGTCACTTTCATTACTGTCACTTATGTATTTATACCTTCCCTGACGTTACCTTGCATTAAACTTTGAAGAATATTCACTATCAGAATATTTCGCTTTCTTTCCTTTATGTTTGTAAGAGGTTGTTTCATAATCAGTTTCATAAACATTTCGTTTATCTTTTCCTCTATTATGAATATTTTCTAGTAGCATTTGATTAATTTCCATAATTCTTTCATTGTTTATTTTTACAGTTTGTAGTTCCTCTTTTAACTCCTGAAATGTCTATGTCAACTATGGATTGTTCAAATCTAAATAAAAGTTGTCAGGTTTGTGAGCTGTCATTATGACGTACTTTGTGACATAAAAACCTGACTTAAGGGATATGGTTGAACTTGACAGTTTGTCATTGTCATTTGTTTCATTCTACTCTTGAGCTGCACAAGGGATGGGTCATGGTCTTACTTAGTCATCATGACTAATGTGTGAACCTCTGTTTTACTATGTGCAAGCAATGAGTTCGCCCGATATCACAGCTAATGAACAATTTAACCATAACGCCATAATGACAAAGAGGTAAAGTTTAGGTTTGGACAAGGATCTAAACATTAACCTAGTTTCGATGTTTATAAGCCATTCTATATAGTAACTATTTTTATCAATGCAAAAGCTTTATCCTAAGCATACTATTAGTCGATCCTTATCATTGTAGGTTGGAATAATCAAGCAATATATTGTATTATAAGCTATAACATTACTCTATTCTCCAATGTGGAAAAATATACCAAAGAAAATGAGTTTGATTTCGATGTGATGGGTTGACAATCGGCCTTAATTTTGATATCCACTTTATACTATGTAAGGACATGATAAAGATTTGTTTTTAAAACATACACTATAATTTTTGATACATCCTCTAGATGTCGGCAACAAGTTTGGTGTGAAACCCTAGGGGTTTTCAATGCATTTTGAAGAATGGGCCAATCACTTCGATGGAATTTTGGTATGATGTTCATTTTTCTTTCCAATTTGTTCTTTGAATCCTAAGTGCTCTACTTTGCACTATTTTCACAGTGAACAGAGATGATGGAGCCATCATCCGTGGCCCTCGATACCTTAAAATTTTGTTTCAGAAGGCTTTGACTGTTAATGGAGTTCTCTTAGTTGATAGAGTCTCTAATGATGAAAAGAGTAAGCTTCTCTCTGCTTCCAAAACTATTTTTCTTTTTTCTTTCTTACTAAATGTTTCCACCAATATCAAAAATTTGCTAACTCTTGAAATGTAAACAAAATTGCAGGTGATTTACAGGTCGGTTCCTATGCAGCGAAGGTCTTGGCTTGGAAACTGGATGAGAGAGTCTTCTAGCTGGTAAGACTCATGGGTAAACCCTGCATGGCTCTGAGGATTCAAACTTGGTCTTTTAGTATGTAAAACATTTGGTTTTCATCTTTGTACAACCCATCGTTGTGAAAGTGATATATCACTTTGGTAATATGTATATTCATATTAATGGAATTTTTATTACCTGTGGAGTCTTTTAAATGACTATGCCACTCTGTATATTTTTGTTGGTTATAAAACTTGTTAATACTGTAAGTACCCATGATGGTTTTGATACTCCAAACCTCGTTTTGTTTAAACGAATGTGAAATTTTCAGAATGTAAATAAATTGTTATCTGTGGAGTCTTGCGACTATGCAACTTTCCTTTGGAAGATATGGTATTTATAAATACTTCTATAATGTTTTCTTCCAGTTGTATCTATGTGCAACCTTCATTTTTGTTGACCCATGAGGGATTCATAGCTTAGTTGGTTTTACAGTGCACAACGCTACGGCCATGATCCTTACTCTGTCGATTTTGGTTCGAGATTCAAATGTCACTTCAAACACAGTTTTGTTATCTTGATAAAATAATGAATGCATGTTTGTAATAAATCACCGGGATATGTGTAAACAATGTCAAATTTGTATTTATGGTTTTTATGCAGCGACAATTTATACATTTGCTTACTCAGCTGTATCTTTCACTAAGTTAGGTTTGCTATAGCATGATAAGGTCATGTAGCTTATTGTCATTTTTTTGTTCTTGGAATAAGAAGCCTCTTTCATAAATTCATTAGTGGTTTAATTTTATAAAAACATTACTTTTGTAACGATGTGTGAGGGTTTTAATAACATCCTAGTTTTATCCATCAGACGGGGTGTTGAATTTGTGACTTCTTTGTCTTTATTTATATAAAATTTTACTTCGTTTATATGCAATAATGCTCTTAAGAAATGGTGAAGCTGTGAGGAAGAATATTTATTGTTTTCTGTTGAAAACTAAATAGTCCTATGACTGCCACATTGATAAGATATTTAACCTTCGAAAGACCCCTGCGAGGCTTTAAGTTTGGAGAAGGTTATTTAATATTGGTGTTTTTATTTTTATCATGCAATTAATTAGAGGGTTCATCCCACTCTGCAACAGATGTATGCACTAAGTTACTTCAGTTATGAAATGCCTCTGTTGATAGGTTAAAAACTGATTCTTAGTTAAATAATCGATCATAAGGTTTTATTGGTTTTTTTAATATTATAAACGACCGTGAGATCTTTAACCTGTAAGATACCAATGAGAATGGTGAAAATCCTGTAAAGAGATTTCAGGCTTACCTTGAGAATTTAAATTATTAAAATAATATTAATAGGCCATAAGGCCGTAGGTAATACATCACAGAGTTTAGGCCATAACGTATTTTTACATTATAACCATTGTTTGACAGATTTAAACTTTGTTTAGCTATGAAACTATAATTTAATCCCTAAGGTTGTGTGTAATCTTACTTCTGCAAGAAAATACTACATATAACAACACCAGCCTGACTTGAAGCCGGTAGCCAGTGCTACGGTCTGTCGATAATCTCGACTTGGTGTTACTAAACAATTTAATCATTAAGAAAGTGGGCTTAAGATGCCCTTATATCAACTAGCTTAGTTATCACTGTTCATTTTAAACCCTAGTTATTCTAAATTAATTCTAGATTTTATTTAAGGGGATAAGAATCGACCCAAAAAATATTATTGTAAACCAAAGTATTAAGGATGAACTTGGATTTGAACATTAAATAAGTTTCAGGTCAGTATAATCTTATTTTAGGTATTTACCCTAAAAAGTTTACAGTGCTATGAACAGGTTTCTGTTCTTAGGTGTATATATCCTTATAAATGGAATATCTATATTATAGTAGATCTTTGTGTTTGTTTACCATGGGACATGTATTTTATTTAAGTTTAGTCTACATATTTATGTCCCTATTACTAACATTTTAATAGCTTGTAAAACCTGTAGAAATAATCTAAAATTGATAAAAAGAACATTTCTTAGATTATGAAATACTTTTATAGAGAATACTAAACCAAAATATCTATCCATTAAATTGCATACCAATAAGTATAGTTCTTAACAGCTTCCAGATAAAGAAATTATAAATCATCTTCATTATAGTTCTTGAGCATATTTCAAAATGAAAGGACAGATTTAGGAATTAAATAGCAATTGAACCTATACAAAATGCATAAAGGGGAAAAACACCCACGGTAGATTGTTCCATCCAACCTTCTCCTGAAGCAGCCAAAGTTGGACTTGCTTAGGACCCCCGAGCCTATTCACTGAACCACTAGGACGGAGACTATCACATGGAAAAATTCTATAACTTAGCACTCAGTAGGAGACTTATCTCAACAAATCAATTTAGTTATCCCCTCATCAAATTCCTTGTGTGCCTGACTTTTCAGTTTGAAACCGTCACAAGGTTCATTCTCTCTGAAATCAGAATGAGTAGTGAGCCTCCTGCTCAATTTGATGGTTTATATAATATTTCCTAGGTCTTTGGGCCAATTTTGAAATTAAACGAGCCACCAGCTCAATTCCCCCTCTCAAGGAACATGACCACATTTTTTAGGGATTATTCTCTTGCAACAACTAGAATGTGAATGCTAGTGCTGCCACTTGTCAACTAGCCTTCTACAACTGCTCCTTCCTCCTAGTGGGTCTGTAAACACTCATTTAACAATCTCCCATAGATAGGTGTCTCCTTTTATTTATTATTAAAATAAATAATTCTTCAATCACAGTCATCCTTGACCTACTTGGTCATAAAATTTACAATAAAATTAACATAATGTTTTTATTGAAAATAATTAATATTTATTTTTCAGTTCTGGGTATGTTACATGGTTTATAACTTGTAACCTCAAAATTAAAGCAATACACCTTATCATATTCTCCTCATAGAAGTGGGTCTTACCCCATCGAGAGCATGGTTATGACTAGGTACCTGATGTACAAGCATAAGATAAATAACATGGGAAATAAGAGAATTCCTAAAATTGCTTTAAACTCAAGTCAAAACCAACTACATCCTAAGCGTTGTTGGTGTAAAGATACCATGGCTTGGTTAAACCATTGGGGAATTGATGAAAATGACATTTTGCAGAATATTGATAATGTAAAAAATAATATTACTTCTAAGTTTAAAGAGAAATTACGGTGTGAGGAAAATTTAGCAGTTAAGAGAAAATTAAGATTCTACAAGGTAGGACCATTAATCCTAACTTGGAAGAGCAGAAGTATCTCTCGGTAGTAACTAGCTCACGAAATAAAATTAATATAGCCAATATTAGAATGAACTCTCATGAACTCCATAGTGAAATAGGGCATTTGGTATATTCCTAAAACTCCATGGGTGGAAAGGGTTTTCCATATGTGTGAGTCTATGAGCGTTAGGATGAAAATTACCTTCTCTTAGAGTGCATTGCTTACACCTACATTAGATCTGAGTTTCATAGTATTTGCTACAATATAAACCTTTATAACCTCCTAACTTCCCAAAACTATGGTGAGCTTAGAAAGCTTCTTGGAAAGCTTTTTGACCACATAAACAAGATTTTAAAGTAAACCAAGTATTATCCTTCTTAAGGTTCGATAGACCAAAATTAGTTTTAATGGACATTAATCATCATCATCATCAACAACTTTTTTGAGTTTAAATATTTAATATAAAAAAAATTAAAATTTATTTAATGGACAAAATATTTAATCTATATTTTCTTTTATTCCATAAAAATATAAATTTAATATTCTTTTATTACATAAAAATATAAATTTACTATTTTTCAATTTAGTTTAGTTTTATGATATTTTAGAAAAATGAATCTTCATTTTCCTACTCAATATCGACTCTTTCAATATTTGAATGTGTATTAATAGAAACAATTAAAATTTATTTCATGAACAAAAGATTTTAAGCTATATTTTCTTTCATTTTATGAATATATATATATATATATTTGTACATTAAATCAAATCATATAAATTTTAATGAATTTTAATATATTTTTATATTGTTGATAAAAATATAAAAATATATTAAATTTTTTTAAGATTTTGTTCTAACATAAATATAAGTGTTAACCCTCATAAGACAAAAGTTATTATTATTAAATTTAAGAAAGACACTTATACAAATTTTATTTATGATAATATAGATCTAGAGGAAGTGACTTCTTACAAGTATCTCAGAATTGATATTCATCACAAGCTCAATTGGAACTATAGCATTGACAAAGGATTAATGGAGGGTGGAAAGCTTATTTTGGTCTTGAAAATAATTGTAAATCAACCAATCTAGTCAAGTGGGATAAAAATAAGTTCCTCTTTGAAACTCTTGTCTTCCTTGTTATCTTGTATGGTTGTGAAGTATGGGGGTGAAACATTTCTAGAGAATCTTGGAGGAAGATTGAGCAAATCCAGATGCGGTTTATAACTTATAACCTCAAAATCAAAAGCAATACACCTTATCCTATTATCTTCATAAAAGTGGGTCTTTCTCACATCAAGAGCATAGCTATGACTAGGTCCCTGATGTACAATCATAATATAAATAACATGGGAAAGGAGAGACTTCCTAAAATTGCTTTAAACTCAAGTCAAAACCAACTACGCCTCAAGTGATCCCGGTGTAAAGATACCACGACTTGGTTAAACCATTTGGGCATTGATGAAAATGACATTTTGTAGAACATTGATAATGTAAAAAATATTATTACTTCTAAATTTAAAGAGAATTTGTGGTGTGAGAGAAATTTAGCAGTTAAGACAAAATTAAGATACTATAAAGAGGTCATTAATCCTAATTTGGAAGATCAGAAGTATCTCTCGGTAGTAACTAGATCACAAAACAAAATTAATATAGCCAAGATTAGAACGAACTCTCATGAACTCCATAGCGAAACAAGATGTTGTTCTATTCCTAAAACTCCATGGGAGAAAAGGGTTTGCCATCTGTGTGAGTCTATGAACGTTGATTATGAAAATCACTTTCTCTTAGAGTGCCCTACTTACACCCACATTAGATCTCAATTTCATAGTATTCGCTGCAATACAAACCTTTATAACCTCCTAACTTGTCAAAACTATAATGAGCTTGGAAAGTTTCTTGGTAAGCTTTTTGAGCACAGGAACAAGATTTTAAAGTAAACCAAGTTTTATCGTTCTTAAGGTCCAATAGACCAAATTTGGTCTTATTGAACGTTCATTATTATCATCATCTACTTAAATTAATTTTAATTTGTAAACAAATTAATTATCTATTGTTTTTATATAAATTAATATTATTAAAATAAAAAATAGTTAAATATCAGTTAAAAATTATTAAATAATAACATTAAAAATATGTTAAATATACTTATATAAAATTATTAGTAATATAGAATGCCCTTAGTCAAAGTTAAAAAAAAATTAAAAGAATGAAGGGAAAATAATTGATTTTCACATAATTATAATTAATTGAATTTCAGTAAAAAGAGGGTTAAATATGTTAATAAATTGAAAGAAAGGAAATAGAAAAATTAATAATGAAGAATGAGCTAAAATTTTGAAAACAATTTAAGAAAATGGATTTGAAAGAATTAAAGGTTAATTTAAAAGTGGAAAGTCAAAAAGAACTTTATATATATATATGAGAGAAAGAATTATATATATATATAAAAGAGAAAAAATTAAATGTTAAGGTAAGTGTTTTCAGAAAATGGATATGAAAGAATTAAAGGTTAAGGTAAAAGTGGAAAGTCAATAAGAATTTAGAAAAAGATAGGTGTTAATCATATCTTAAATTTTATAATCATAAATTTTAGATGATTGTATCTTTTAGAGTGTCCTACTTTCCACTTTCAATCATAATTTTCTAATATTTGTTATAATTCTAATCTTATGATTTTCTAAATTGTCAAAACTATGGTGACCTAGGTACACTTTTGTCTGTCACTTTCCCTCCCATCAATTTGGCCCACGGAGGGTACATGAACAATGCATGGGGTGCTAAATTTCGTCCCTAAGGCCATATTATGAAATTCATTAACAACTAAATGTGTGTATAGATGCATGAATATAAACACGACGGAATTAAACTTTATTAATGCACACACAACATGCAAATTACCAACATGTTTATCGCATGCATAACAACAAAATAATGCACATAAATAAAATTATTTTCAAGCTATTCAAATGCATTCAATATAATAATTCAACTAGTCCAATTTACTCAATCTAACATAAACAAACAATCATTCATAATACATAAAATTGACATTTAATTAGAGACAGAAGTGAACACTTATATTTCAATTGGAAGTGCCCAAGCAAGTAGCTATGGAGGAGCAACGTTCCAACCAATCGTAGGTCTATGTCCAACTTATATTCTTACAGTTGAGAGGCCACCCCTGAGCTGGGCTTTGTATCCATTAAGAGATAACTACTCTAGCTCACTCACAACCATAAGGACAAATACTAATGCTAATCCAGCACACTGTTGGGTTTGTAAAGAATGTGGCTAAATAGGGAAGGGGAACGCTAATCCCATGATATTAACCACATATTTATTGGAATCTTATTTTATCTCAACCATCCTTGGCACCCTCAATACCTACCACACCCAAAGCAAGGAAGGTCCCCTTCTCTGCTACACAATCCCTCAGGTGCCCCTTCCCTCTAGTACTCTTCAAGGTGGGCATAGAAAGGTCCAAGATGCTAAATATTCATAGTCTTTCCTTCATTGGGTTTATCAAGAAATTTTGACCTCTGATCTCTCACTTGATTCAATCCACTCTTGGATTTTTATGAATTATGACCACGTGACTCTCAATCACGAAATTCAACTTCCAGGATTTTAAAACCGAGTCAATTCCAATGGAATTTTAGGCCTTTAACACTCTTAAATTCATCCCATGGTTTATATCTATGGATTCCCCACTGGATTTCACCGCCCACATGAATTTATGGGCATTTTTTACACTCTAAAACACAATTTAATTTCTGGTTACGATTTTTTCTAATTGCATTGTTGGGAACACATAACAAGATGATAAAATACTGTCTTATTGTTCTACAATTGGATGGGGATGATGAGAAATGAATTTCCATGAGGGAAACTGACTTCTTGGTTAAGTAAATTGATGCCATACTCAACCATACGAATTTATGATTTTTTCCATTCTCCGTTAATTCATGAGCTAATTTTCTAGCTACCTTATTACAACAAAATTAAATATCACGAAGAGAAGTCAATATGGGTTCTCAAGGTGATACTTAGAAACAGTGGATTCAATCCAACAACCCATCAACAAACCCCTCATTTTAGTTGCTTCCCACAACTAACTTTGGACTTTTATTTCCATTTATAAATATTTACATGCTTTTACAATTTATCATGGCTTACTAGCACATGGCTCACAAAATATGAATTATTTTCCTTTTAGCATCCATGCATTCACTAGCAAGGCCTTGGCATTTAGCTCCAAGCTAGAAATCATACATCACATATGCACAATATTTACATGTAAGACAATATATTCTAAGGGTAAAAATGGGGGTATTACATTCCCCTCCCTGTTAGAACAACACAATCCTTGGTGTTCTAAAAAATGAACAAAAATGGTTATGCCTCTTTCATGGAATCCTCTAACTCCCATCTAGCCTCATCAGGACCAAGGTGCTTCCATTGCACATTTATCTATCTGATGGATTGGTTTTGTAGCAATGCTACCTTCTTATCGAGGATGTGCATAGGCTCCACTTGGAACTCTTCTTCGGGTTCTATTGTCCCTAGGAAATGTTAGACAGAATAATGAGCAGAAAGATGAAGTGTAACATCCTTGGTAAAAGTAATGTAAGTATTATTATATTACCTTGAGTAAGTTATGCAATATATTTTTCATATATAGTCTTACTTTATCAAGTGTGCTAAGGGAAATTTAGCTAAAAAAAATTTTAAATAAAAAGAAGCTAAACTTCTCCATGTTTATGACATAGAAAGCTTAAATTAAAAGGTAAGAAAATGATCTATTATATAACTAGCATACCCCCAAAGTGGGGGAAATGAAACACCGAAGAGAACTTCAATATTTTTCAAAAATGAGAGAAATTTGTGTGTAGATAATATAAGTTTATGTGATGAAATAAAGTCTAGGAAAATAAGTGAAAATAAGTTACATCAAAGTTCTAAATTGCCACATAAGTGAAGATAAGTTTCCTCCAAAAGGATTTTGTACATAAAGTGTTTAAATTTGAAAACATTCGGTGAATAAGTCAATGCTTTCACATCAATCCTTCGAATGCTAATGGAATCTTTCAAAGAAAAAAATTCCAACAATCCAAGGGGCATAGTTATCTGAGTTTTCCAAGTTTTAGGTATAAGCTTTAGAGAACCTGAAAATACCTGGACGTGGAGGAACTATACATTTGAAACTAAGACCTGACCTGGACGTGGAGAGACTGTACCTTTGAAATTGAAACTTGAACTATGCAAGACATCAAAATTTATGCACATCATAATTTGCACAAGTGACACCATTTTTCTTGTCGACCATTCGAGTGGGTTCTCTTATAATCTCATGTATTGAAGATCATTGAATGGACAAATACGATTGACAGGTGAAGAAAATATTTCGTTTCAAGTTTTTAATATCACAAGTCATTTTTCGTATTAAATATCGATAGTATATAGTCAGTATGTCCATATGTAGCTTGTTGCTTAATTTTCATGACGCAATCGATGCAGAAGCCAACCCCCTTCCACGCACATATTGTAGCTCAGGGGGCACAAGTTTTGATAGACGTAAAAATTCCATTGAATTTCTTTTTACCTTTTCTCTTCACTACATATAAAGGTAAAGGCGTGATTTTCTCCTTATGGATCCCAAAACCATCACGATGGAATGTCGAGGCCCTCTGAGTTGTAAGCTTTGATATATGAAACTAAAAATTACAATCCAACGAACACAAAGTCATTTTCTTATTGTTACATTTCTTTTCAAAATAACTAGTATAAATATGACCACTCATTAGACTCCCATAAACCTTTCTTCAACCTTCAGATTCACATAAGTTTTTCTTTCTTTTTGAATTTCTGCAACTTTGGTTAGCTCCATTAGTAGAGCTCATTTTTGGATAAAACTTTTTTCAAAACCATGGTGGTGGCCTCGCCTGTTGATTTTTTACATCCCAACCAACCTTGAAATCATCCATGTGTTTTCCAATGCAATGTATTTCTGGCTCATGGAGTTTGGGTTTTCAAATGTACAAATCGAGTAGTCTGGTGGACCTACACAGTTGTGTTTTATATGATATGTGTTTTCCCTGGGTCTGTTAGCTATTTTCCCTAGGCCTACTTTTCTACCTTAGACATTTTTTACCCCTTGTTGATTTTCTCATATTCCTATGCTTGGGGGGCTTTAAAATATCTTTTTGCATTTACAAATATTTTAGTTTAAATACTTAAGATCCTATATATTAATAAATGTTTTTCATAGCATACAATGCAATGTTAGGGTTTAATATTGGATTTGCTATGTTTTAACACAAGTTGGTGGCGCATTTCATCATTCATATTCATGTGCGCTACCAGCTTGCCAAGTTTAGGGTTATGTGCAAGGTTATCAAACAACCATGCATCTGATCAGTCTTTTGGGTTAGGTCCTACTAACAAGCCGATCCACCTCCAACATTTTGTCTACAACCTCAAATGCAGTAAAAGTAATTTCGATAACATGACCTCAAGAAGGAACAAATTGCCAGTATGAGAATTTCGGGAATTTGAAAGAAGAAACATTCTAAACCTCTTCAAAATCTCAAGATATACAGGAGTTCTGTTTGCATGTGAATATCTATTCCAGATGTTGGGAAGAACCTTTCCATTTATTTATTTATCCTCAAAATAAAGGATAACAAGAATTTCCCCAGGAAAAAACACCTCTAATGGAACGGGGAAAACCTTTTTATTAGGAGTAGAGTTATTTGGATGGGGATTTTGTGAATATATACTCCAATACTGATAAGGTCGGTCAAAATTTACCAGCATAGTTTTAGCACTGGGATGGTCTTAAGATCAATGGTAGCAAATTTTAAGACATGATTGCTAGACCATATCTCTTGCTCTTTTTGGGGTGTAACTCCAGGGTTTAAGGGTTTGAAGAATTCTCTCCACCTCCGCTAGCCTAGCAAACGAAAAATATCCATGGAGGAATTCTCTTGGGCATCTAAAAAATATAGTGATGGGTATTTCTGTGTTATTAATGATCACTTACGTGATGGATTTTATGATGCTAGACGAGATCGCCAATTTCAGACATCGATAAACTTTGAAAAGGTGAACCTTTTCTTAGACTCTCGAGAGGTTATTTTGGTTGACAGAGAAAGAGATGAGGAGTTGGATGCAATAGCTTTATCTGCTCAAAAAACATTTTTCTAGTTTGAAGAGTTCTATACAAGGGAATAAAGAAGAGAGTAGGTCTAGAGTTGATGACTTTCATAGAGCGTTACTACTTGCTCCTTTTGTGTCGAATTGTTTGGTTGGATGGTGATAAAGGAGAAGAAGGTTCTAAGGATTTAGGGAATGAGTACCACTACCCACCACCTGGTAGCAGAAATGAAAAGAAAAATATTGCTTAGGAAATGTTGTGCTAACAAATATCCTATGGGCAAGGGGAGGATGTTGGTGCTTCAACCTCTACAAGGAAGGAGTTTTCTCAATCACAAATTCCTCGACTCACCAATGGGAAAATGATTTCATGCATAACGTCTTATAGCTGTGGTGGAAGATGAAAGTCTATACAAATGCTAATTAGCCACAATGAGAGTTAATGAATATAGAACTAAAGGAAGGAGCTCTCATGAGTTTCATATTTTGTGTCAGGTTCAACATGTGTTTTATGCATGAGGCATTATCCGTTTGCCCAAATTTTATGCCACAACAACTAAATATGATGTGAATAAGAACACCTAGGTGCTAAGTTCCACAGAATGTCTAGCATCCAAATGTCAAACCACCTATCCTCATCTAAATATTTAATAGCTACAACTGTATGGGATCAAAGAAGTTAACAAGGACCAGATTCGATGGGAGATTTTCTAAAATCAGTACTGAGTGATAAATAGTAATATAAGGTTATAGATTTTCTTGAATAAGATCTTCCAGAAATTATGGATCTAAGAGTAGAGCATTTCCATGCATAATATATGACAATTGAAACTTATCCTTAGATTCAAAGTTCCAACATTAAAATTTATGAGGGAAACTTAAACAAACAACCTCTCTAACCAACTCTAGATTTGGAAGAAATTGAGTATGAGGTGGCAGAGTATACCCAAACACAAGTTCAACAGTCAAGGGAACAACTTGAGATCTTTTGTAATTAATCCGAAATCATTTTTATGAGACTTTTTGTTGATGTAATATTCTATAAAATTATTTCATTTGTAATGTAATGGGGAGACACATGAGGGTCGATTCATGTTGGAAGGCTTGTATAGTTTTGCAATACTTTATCTGTGTAAGAACTTCTTTACTTGATGAATGACTTATTATATATTTAGAGATAGGTTTTAAACTTTATATTATGTGGTTCTGTTTGAACCCATCTTTACATTTTTATAAATATAGATGTTATCTATATAGATGCCTCAGTTGGAAAGTGAATGTTTATGCTTAACTGATGTTTAAAATCTATTTTTAAGCATCTGCACTTTTACATATGATGTAGTGAATGGACTATTTGTTTATTCTTTGTGTTTATATTCTTTGAAACCTATCCCCTAGATCCTGAAGAGATGTATTGTCATTCCTTTTGTACAATCTTGTCCTTATGCATGTATTATCTGGAGTTTTCATATTTTTGTTTCTTTGTACCTATATTTACATTATTGACTTTTACATTGTTATCCATAAAACTAGAAAAATAGTATTTGATTTCTGAGGTTCCTAAACACTTCTACCATGTAGTCTAGTTAGTATAATTTAGGATTAACATCTTTTGGAGACGATACTGGGGAGGAAGCATACAATTTATTCCTTGGTTCGACAACGATTAGATCTAGTCTTTGATGGTGAACAAGGGACGATTACACACTTTAGACTACAATTTTTTCACCGGGCGACTCCATGATTAGAAGGCTCCACTTGAGAAAGGGACCCATTGACAAAAAAGAGATGAAGAAGCCAAATGTAAATAATAGGTATCATCTTGTTAGTTTCCTCCACGAAATTTTTCTCTTCTTAATCAGTTCATTCCTATATTTCCCTTTACATATAAAGAAAATCATCTTGTGTTTTGTTTATTCAGATGATCATAAACCTACCTTTGTATATCCATCTTTAGAAGAAGAAAATTTGCATTCTCCTTATGTTGTTAATGTTGATCCTATATCTTCACCCCAACCTGCTCATAAGGATGATATTTGTATTCAAATCCTTTCTGAGTTTGATCAGCCATGTAATCGTGAGGATATTGAAACTGATTCAAAACCTTCTCAGATCTTAGCACCTTATTCCCTTATTAGCGAGCCTTTCCATCAGCATGTTAATTCTCATGTTCAGACTACTACTTTTCAAACTAAAATCATAAATAAGTTGTTTAAAGATATGCATGCAGAGGAGCAAGAAGACTGTCAGTATGTTTCATATTTTGAGAAGGAATACAGTAAGTATGGATTAGATCTGGAACGGCAACAAGGATGTAAGTATATTTCAGATTTGGATCAGATCTCTTTAGCATTTGCAGATTATTCTATGGACAGGTATGCATATCAAGTTTATGATCAATTTTCAAATCATGTTGAATATACAATAATCAATTATTGCTTAGATAATTACATCTTCTTAGCTGATCATAATCAATGTGTTTCAAACATTGCTTTACCACTATCTTATGATCATTTTTATGAAGAGGAAGTTGCTGCTCCTCAACATCTTAATATTAAAATAGGAATTCAATTCCCATTTTTTACTTATGATGAACATTGGGAACATATTTTTTCAAAATGATATTATTTACAAGAAGAGAATGAAGTTGAAGCTATTTATACCAATCATATGCATGAAGAAACATTTCAACAGAACCCAGATCTCATGGTTCAAGAATTTGAGGTTCTTATTGATTGTAACAAAACAAGTGATATCCATGGGTTATTTTAAGAGGATTATGGGTTCATGAATGAATCCGAAATTGTAGATCAGCCTTATGGTCTTCTCTATCAGCTAAAACTCTGTAATTTTTTTTAGGACCCAGTGGCCATTTACATGGAATCATAGTTTTCAAAACATTTCATCCTTCTAGGATTTGAAATCAAAGTAGAATATGCTTTGCAAATTAAATTTTTGCTTCGAATGATAAATTCTTCTTTGATTTTTATCTACCTGCAAGAAGTTGTTACAATCACTTGGATGCTATCATGGCTTCACTGGAAGTATGATTACAGATGATTAGATTGTTTCTACCGATTAGGAGTAGTAGTAGGTGGAAGAATAAGCTCAACACATGAGCATGTAGATTCAACAATATTTTTTCATTTCAAAGGTGTGTTCAAAGTTTGAAAAATTTGCATAGATTTGGTAAATGACTCCATATCCCAATGGATCAGTAGTAGCTGACAGAAATAAATGCACTTGGTCTACAATTCTTGTCAAATCACAAGGAAATTCCATTCCCATATGGATCCAGTGTTTGTCCTGGGTCTGTTAGCTATTTTCCCTAGGCCTACTTTTCTAACTTAGACATTTTTTACCCCTTGTTGATTTTCTCATTATCCTATGTTTGGGCTACTTTAAAATATATTTTTTCATTTACAAAGATTTTAGTTTAAAGACTTATGATGCTATAGATTAATAAATTTCTTGTCATATCATGCAATGCAATGTTAGGGTTTAATATTGTATTTCCTATGTTTTAACACAAGCTGGTGGAGAATCTCATCATTCATATTCATGCATGTTGCCAGCTTGCCAAGTTTAGGGTCATGTAAAGGGTTATCAAAATATAATGTAGCTGATCAGTCTTTGGGGTTTGGTCCTGCTAACAAGCCGATCCACCTCCATCATTTTGTCTACAGCCTCAAATGCAGTAAACGAAATTTTGATGCCATGACCTCAAGGAGGAACAAATTGTCAGTATGTGAATTTGAGGAATTTGAAAGAAGAATCATTCTAAACCTCTACAAAATCTGATGCTATACAAGAATTTTGGTTGCATGTGAATATCTATTCCATATGTTGGGAAAAACCTTGCCATTTATTTATTTCTCCTCAAAATAAATGATAAAAAGAATTTCCCCATGGAAAAACACCATTAATGGAATAGGAAAAACCTTTTTATGAGGAGAAGAGTTATTTGGATGGGAATTTTGTGAATATATACTCCAATAATGATAAGGTCGGTCAAACTTTATCCACACAGTTTTAGCACTGGCATGGTCTCAAGTTCAATGGTAGAAAATTTTGAGACAGGATTGCCAGATCATATCTCTTTCTTTTTTTGGGGTAGAACTCCAGGGTTTAAGCGTTTGAAGAACATTCTCCACCTCTGCTAGCCTAGAAAATGAAGAATATCCATGGAGGAATTCTCTTGGGAATCTTAAAAAATACAGCGATGAGTATTTCTATGGTATCAATGATCACTTACCTGATGGATTTTATGATGCATGACAAGATCGCCCATTTAAGCAATTGAGAAAATTTGAAAAGGTGAACCTTTGATTAGAATATCGGGAGGTTATTTTGGTTGACAGAGAAAGAGATAAGGAGTTGGATGCAATAGATTTATCCAATCAAAAAACTTTTTCCTTTTTTGAAGAGTTCTATACAAGGGAATAAAAAAGAGAGCAGGTCTAGAGTAGATGATTTTCACAGAGCGTTACTACTTGCTCTTTTTGTGTCGAATTGTTTGGGTGGATGGTGATGAAGGAGAAGAAGGTTCTAAGGATTTAGGGAATGATTACCACTACCCACCACCTAGTAGCAGAAATGAAAAGAAAAATATTGCAGAGGAAATGTTGTGCTGGAAAATGTCCTATGGGAGAGGGGAGGATGTTGGTGCTTCAACCTATACAAGGCATGGGGTTTATCAACCACAAATTACTAGGCTCACCAATGGGAAATAGATTTAATACAGAACTTCTTACAGCTGTGGCAGAAGATGAAAGTCTGTACAAATGCTAATTAGCCACATAGATAGGTCGATGAACGTAGAACTAAAGGAAGGAGATCTTATGAGCTTCATATTTTGCATCAGCTTCAACATATGTTTTCTCCAGGAGGAATTATCCTTTTTCCCAAATTTGACGCCACGACAACTAAAGCTGATGTGAATAAGAATTCCTAGGTGCCAAGTGCCATAGAATGTCTAGCATCCAAATGTCAAACCACCTATCCTTATCTAAATATTTAATAGATACAAGTGCATGGGATCAAAGAAGTTCACAAGGACCATATTCAACGGAAAATTTTCTCAAATCAGTTACCAAGTGATAAATAGTAATACAAGGATAAATATTTTCTTGAATTAAGATATTCCTCAAATTGTGGATCTAAGAGCAAAGAATTTCTAGGAAGAATATTTGTCAATTGCAACTTATCCTTAGATTCAATTTTCAAGCATTAAAAGTTATGAGGGCAACTTATATAGAGCACCTGGCTAACCAACTCTATATTTTGAAGAAATCGAGTATGAGATGGAAGAGTATATCCAAACACAAGTTCAACAATCAAGGGAACAACTTGAGATATTTTGTAATTAATTCGAAATCATTTTTCTGAGACTTTTTGTTGATGTAATCTTCTATAAAATTCTATCATTTGTAATGTAATGGGGAGACACATGATGTTCGATACATGCTGGAAGCTTGTATAGTTCTGCAATACTTTATCTGTTTAAGAACTTCTTTGCTTCATGAATGACTTATTATCTATTTGGAGCTAGGTTTAAACTTTATATTGTGTGGAAATTATGTGGTTTTGTTTGAAACCTTCTTTACATTTTTGTTTATATAGATGTTTTCTATATAGATTCCTGTGTTGGAAAGTGAATGTTTATGCTTAAATGATGTTTAAAATGTATTTTTAAGCACATGTACTTTTACATATGATGCATTGAATGGACTATTTGTTTATTCTTTGTGTTTATATGATTTGAAGCCTATCTCCTAGATCTTGAAAAGTTGTACTGTCATTCCTTTTGTAAAATATTGTCCTTATGCATGTATTATCTGAAGTTTTCAAATTTTTGTTTATCTGTACCTATATTTACATGATTGACTTTTACATTGTTATCCATAAAACCACAAAAACAATCTTTGATTTCTGAGGTTCCTAAACACTTCTACCCTGTAGTCTAGTGAGCAGACTTTAGGATAAACATGTTTTGGCGACCATACTAGGAAGGAAGCATACAAGTGCTTCCTTGGTTTGACAACGATTAGATCCAGTCTTTGATGGTGAACAAGGGCTAGTGATATGCTTTAGACTACAATTTTTTCACGGGGAAGCTCCATGATTAGAAGGCTCCACTAGAAAAAGGGACCCATTGACAAAAAAGAGATGAAGAAGCCAAATGGAAATACCAGGTATCAGCTTGTTAATTTCCTCCAAGAACTTTCTCTCTTATTCATCAACTCATTCATGTATTTCCCTTTACATATAAAGAGGATCATCTTGTGTTTTGTTTATTTAGATGATCATCAACCTACCTTTGTATATCCATATTTAGAAGAAGAAAATTTGCAGCCTCCTTATGTTGTTGATGTTGATCCTATATCTTCACCCGATCCTGCTCATAAGGATGAGCTTTGTATTCAAAAACTTTCTGAGTTTGATCAGCCATGTAACCTTGAGGAGATTGAAACTGATTCAAAATACTTCTCATATCTCAGAACCTTATGCCATTATTAGTGAGCTTTTCCATCAGCATGTTAATTCTCATGTTCAGACTACTACTTTTCAAACTAAAATCAGAAACAAGTTGTTTAAACCTTTGAGGATGCCATATAACCTTAATCCTTATCCTCTTGATTTCTTTGAGTATTTTCCCCGATTTTCTCGAGAAGATCATGTTTCAGGAGAAAAGAACTTGGAAGCTTTTCAAAATTTCATTGATAATTTTGAAATGGTACATGAGGATGTTGTTTTGAGGTTGTTTTCCAAATATTTGGTTGGGGATGCTGCTTTGTCGTTTAAAAATCTAGAAGTTTGTTCTATTGGTTCATGGGCTGAGTTATATAATACTTTTTCAAGATGTTGGGGAGAGAATAGGTCTTTTGATCAGTACCTCTCTGATTTTTTCACTTTGAAGAGAGGAAAGGAAGAAGCGTTGGTTCTCTTCAACAAAAGGTTTTACAGTGTTTATCATAGTAAGCCCTTAGAGATCAGGCCCATTAAGATTGCGACCATGGTATATTATGTTATGGCTCAACATTTAGATCTTGTTCTTTTCCTGTTATAAAGGAAATCATCTTCTTTAAGACAATTGTTTGAGGATGCAAAAGGGGTGGAGGAGAACATCTGTGCTTCTAGAAGGATTTGGGATCCAATTTACTTTGAAGATATGCACGTGGAGGAGCATGAAGACTCTCAATATGTTTCATATTTTGAGCTAGAATACAGTAAGTACAGATCAGATTTGGAACAACAACAAGGATGTAAGTATATTTCATAGTTGGATCATATCTCTTTAGCATTTGCAGATTATTCTATGGACAAGTATGCATATCAAGTTTACGATCAGTTTTCAAACCATGTTGAGTATACAATAACTTATGATTCCTTAGATAATTACATTTTCTTAGGTGATCATAATCAGTGTGTTTCAAACACTGATTTACCATTATCTTATGATCATTTTTATAAAGAGGAAGTTGCTGCTCCTCAACATATTAATATTAATATAGGAATTCAGTTCCCATTTTTGACTTATGATGAGATTAGGGAACATATATTTTCAAAAGGATATTATTTACAAGTAGATAATGAAGTTGAAGATATTTATACCAATCATATGCATAAAGAAACATTTCAGCAGAACCCAAATTTCATCATTCAAGAATTTGAGGTTGTTATTGATTGTAATGAAACAAGTGATATCCATGGGTTATTTCAAGAGGATTATGGGTTCATGAATGAATACGAAATTGTAGATTAGTCATATGGTATTCTATATCAACTAAAACTCTGTCATGTTTTTTAGGACCTAGTGGCCATTTACATGGACTCAGAGTTTTCAAAAGGTTTCAAACTTCTAGAATTTGAAATCAAAGTAGAATATGCTTTGCAAATTAAATTTCTGCTTTGAATGATAAATTATTCTTTGATTTTTATCTACCTGCAAGAAGTTGTTACAATCACTTGGATGATATCATGGCATTCACTGGAAGTATGATTACACATGATTAGCTTGTTTCTACTGATTAGGAGCAGGAGTAGGCGGAAGAATAAGGTCGCCACATGAGCATGTAGATTCAACAGTTATTTTTCATTTCAAAGGTGTGTTTAGAGTTTGAAAAAGTTGCAGAGATTTGGTAAATGACTCCATAGCCCAATGGATCAGTAGTAGTTGACAGAAATAAAGGAACTTGGTATAAAGTTCTTGGAAAATCATAGGGAAATTCCATTCCCATATGGAGCCAGTGTTTGTCCTATGTCAATTAGCTACTTTCCCTAGGCCTACTTTTCTACCTTAGACAGTTTTTACCCCTTGTTGATTTTCTCATTCTCCTATGTTTGGGATTCTTTAAAATATATTTTTTCATTTACAAATATTTTAGTTTAAATACTTAAGCTCCTATAGATTAATAAATGTCTTTTCATATCATACAATGCAATGTTAGGGTTTAATATTGAATTTCCTATGTTTAAACACAAGTTGGTGGAGCATCTCATCATTCATATTCATGCACGCTGCCAAGTTTAAGGTTGCCAGGTTTCCAAGTTTAAGGTTATGTGCTATGTTATCAAAAAATCATACAGCTGATCAGTATTTGGGGTTTGGTTGTGCTAACAAGCAGATCCACCTCCAACATTTTGTCTACAACCTCAAATGCAGTAAAAGGAATTTCGATACCATGATCTCAAGGACGAAGAAATTATCAGTGTGAGCATTTGAGGAATTTGAAAGAAGAAACATTCTAAACCTCTACAAAATCTCAAGATATACAGGAATTCCTATTGCATGTGAATATCTATTCCAGATGTTGGGCAGAACCTTGCCATTTATTTATTTCTCCTAAAAATAAAGGATAAAAAGAATTTCCCCCATAAAAACACCTCTAATGGAACAGGAAAAACCTTTTTATCAGGAGCAGAGTTATTTGGATGGGGATTTCGTGAATATATAATCCAATATTGATAACGTCGGTCAAACTTTACCCACAAATTTTTAGCACTGGGATGGTCTCAAGTTCAATGGTAGCAAATTTTGAGACAGGATTGCCAGATCATATCTATTGCTCTTTTTGGGGTAGAACTCCAAGGTTTAAGGTTTTAAGAATGCTCTCCACCTCCGCTATCCTAGAAAATGGTGAATATCCATGGAGGAATTATGTTGGGAATCTAAAAAATACAGTGATGTTTCTTTTTGTGGTATCAATGATCACTGAACTAATGGCATTAATTATGATGTTGGACGAGATCTCCCATTTAAGCCATTGATAAACTTTGAAAAGGTGAACCTTTGCTCAGACTCTTAGGAGGTTATTTAGGTTGAAAGAGAAAGATATGAGGTGTTGGATGCAATAGCTTTATCCGATCAAATTTTTTTTTCCTCATTTGAAGAGTTCTATACAAGGGAATAAAGAAGAAAGCAGGTATGGAGTCGATGAATTTCACAGAGTGTTACTACTTGCTCTTTTTTTGTTGGATTGTTTGGGTGGATGGTGATGAAGGAGAAGGTTCTGAGGATTTAGGGAATGAGTACCACTACCAACCACCTGGTAGTAGAAATGAAACGGAAAATATTGTAGAGGCAATGTTGCACTGGAAAATGTCCTATGGGAGAGGGGAGGATGTTGGTGCTTCAACCTCTACAAGGCAGTAGGTTTCTCAATCACAAATTCCTTGGTTCACCAATGTGCAACCAATTTCATGCAGAGAATATTACAGTTGTGGTGTAAGATGAAAGTTTGTGCAAATGCTAATTAGCCACAACAACAGGTTGATTGATGCAGAACTAAAGGAAGGAGCCCTTATAAGCTTCATATTTTCGTTAGCTTCAACATATGTTTTCTGTAGGATGAATTATACGTTTTCCCAAATTTGATGCCAAAACAACTAAAGCTAATGTGAATAAGAACGCCCAGGTGTAAAGTGCCACAAAATGTCCAACAACCAAATGTTAAACCACCTGTCCTCATATAAAGCTTTCATAGCTACAAGTGTTTGGGATCAAAGAAGTTAACAAGGACCAGATTCGATGGGAAATTTTTTCAAATCAGTTACTGAGTGATAAATAGTAATATAAGGTTAAATATTTCTTGAATTAAGAGCTTCCTCAAATTGTGGATCTAAGAGCAGATCATTTCTAGGAATATTATTCAACAATTTCAACTTATCCTTAGATTCAAAGTTCCAACATTAAAAGTTATGAGGGAAACTTATACAGAGCACCTGGCTAACCAACTCTAGATTTTGAAGAAATCGAGTATAAGGTGGCAGTGTATATCCAAACACAAGTTCAACAGTCAAGGGAACAACTTGAGATCTTTTGTTTTAATTCAAAATCATTTTTATGAGACTTTTTGTTGATGTAATATTCTATAAAATTATATCATTTGTAATGTAATGGGGAGACACATGAGGGTCGACACATGCCGGAAGCTTGTACAGTTTTTCAATACTTTATCTGTGTAAGAGCTTCTTTGCTTGATGAATGACTTATTATCTATTTGGATCTAGGTTTTAAACTTTATATTGGTTGGATATTATGTGGTTCTGTTTGAATCGTTCTTTACATTTTTGTTTACATAGATGTTTTCTATATAGATGCATGTGTTGGAAACTGAACGTTTAAACTTAAATAATGTTGAAAATGTATTTTTAAGTACGTGTACTTTTACATATGATGTAGTGAATGGATTTTTTGTTTATTCTTTGTCTTTATATGATTTGAAACCTATCTCCTGGATCCTAAAAAGTTTTACTGTCATTCCTTTTGTAAATTTTTCTCCTTATGCATATATTATCTGAAGTTTTCAGATTTTTGTTTCTATATACCTATATTTACATTATTGACTTTTACATTGTTATCCATAAAACCACAAAAAACAACCTTTGATTTCTGAGGTGCCTAAACACGGCTACCTTGTAGTCTAGTTTGCAGACTTTAGGATAAATAATATGCATGACCTCCAAGTGTCCCATGGAAGTTGTGGAAGTAGACGGTTGGAATGATACAAATATGTATGAAAAACTATGAAAGTTGGCTAAGATATGTTGTTGAGAGCTCTTTTCCCATCGATTTTAACATTTGATAGAAATCAACATTATTGATGATTTATTGCAGCAATATTCTGTAAGTATTGATAATTGGATACATAATTATCATGTGGGGAAATATAATTGTGCTTATTGATCATCATGAAGACGATGCATTTGACAGTATTCAAATGAGGAGGTTGCAACTTATTGATACTGAAGCTTCTCTCTTGGAATGCAGTGTAATGATGGTGAAGTCTTTTAATCTAATATGGATTTGTTTGAACAAACATCCTAACTATTATCTACCTTCCTGGATTCTAATGAAGAATTTAAGGCTTCTACAGGTGTCGGGGAGCGCAACAAAAATACTCTGGCAAGATGAATCATAGGTAAATAGAAATTTGTTATTCATAGGTAAATAGAAATTCGTTGTGTTAAGTTTGTATGTTTACTTCGTATTAAAATTTCCATATGTTAATATCTAGCTTATGGTACATGTAGACATTTTGTAGGCATCTTGGAAGAAATACACAAAGAAATTGCTTGTATCATGGTCGTCAAACCCAAAGCCAAATGGGATGAAAAATCCTGAGTATTTTCATATGAGGATCTGCATAGAATGCATTACCTTCACTCAACAATATGTGGATCGATGAGACTTTATGAGCTGGCCCAATTAAACTCCAAGCACGCTCTGCACAACGAATTTCTTCCTTACTTGACTATCATGCATAGAGGCAATCGAGTGACTTACCACCCATACGCCATGGGTCATAGGGATGCCATCTAGGGTGGTGATTTCCTTGAATTCAAACTAGAAAGAGGGATGAACAAGGATGGGAATTTTATCCCAAATAGTCCCTTCAAACTTGCAGTTTTCCAAGGTGACGTAAATTTATGTCTGGGAAAATATATGACGTTATTCAGATGAAATATGTTGTGGTAACTATGGTTTCTATGTTCACATTGCAGCACTTGGTTGAATATTTGGCTATGTGAAATCCAAATCTCATTGCAAATCTTGAATATGCGCATGAAGGGTGGTTTCTCGTTTTGCTTGAAAAGAAGAAGGTTGATTGGTAGCCCTAGCATCCCCATCCCCATTAGAAATAAGTTGTTTAAACCTTTGAGGATTCCATATCACCTTAATACTTATCCTGTTGATTTGTTTGAGTATAATCCCCGATTTTCTCAAGAAGATCATGTTTCGGGGTGAAAAACACTTGGAAGCTTTTCAAAATTTCATTGATAATTTTGAAATGGTACATGAGGATATTGTTTTGAGGTTGTTTTCCAAATGTTTGGTTGGGGATGCTTCTTTTTGGTTTAAAAATATAGAATTTGGTTCTATTGGTTCTGGGCTGAGTTATATGATACTTTTTCAAGATGTTGGGGAGAGAATAGGTCTTTTTATGAGTACCGCACTGATTTTTTCACTTTGAAGAGAGGAAAGGAAGAAGCGTTGGTTCTCTTCAACAAAAGGTTTTACAGTGTTTATCATAGTATGCCCTTAGATATCAGGACCACTAAGATTGCAGCCATGGTATATTATGTTATGGCTCAACATTCAGATCTTGTTCTTTTCCTGTTAGAAAGGAAATCATCATCTTTAAGACAATTGTTTGAGGATGAAAAAGGGGTGGAGGAGAACGTCTGTGCTTTGAGAAGGATTCAAGATCCAATTTACTTTGAGTATCTACATGCAAATGACCAGGAAGACTGTCAGTATGTTTCATATTTTGAGCTGGAATACAGTAAGTACGGATCAGATTTTGAACAACAACAAGGGTGTAAGTATATTTCAGAGTTGGATCATATCTCTTTATCATTTGCAGATTATTCTATGGAAAAGTATGCATATCAAGTTTACGATTAGTTTTCAAACCATGTTGAGTATACAATAACCAATGATTGCTTAGATAATTACATCTTCTTCACTGATCATAATCAGTGTGTTTCAAACACTAATTTACCATTATCTTATGATCAATTTTATGAAGAGGAAGTTGTTGCTCCTCAACATATTGATATTAATATAGGAATTCATTTCCCATTTTTTACTTATGATGAGCTTAGGGAACATATATTTTCAAAAGGATATTATTTTCAAGCAGATAATGAAGTTGAATATATTTATACCAATCATATGCATGAAGAAACATTTCAGCAGAACCCAGATCTCATCGTTCAAGAATTTGAGGTTGTTATTGATTGTAACAAAACAAGTGATATCTATGGGTTATTTCAAGAGGATCATGGGTTCATGAATGAATACAAAATTGTAGATCAGCCTTATGGTCTTCTATATCAGCTAAAACTCTATCATGTTTTTTAGGACCTAGTGGCCATTTACATGGACTCAGAGTTTTCAAAAGGTTTCATCCTTCTAGAATTTGAAATCAAAGTAGAATATGCTTTGCAAATTAAATTTTTGTTTCGAATGATAATTTATTCTTTGATTTTTATCTACCTGCAAGAAGTTGTTACAATCACTTGGATGCTATCATGGCTTCACTGGAAGTATTATTACACATGATTAGCTTGTTTCTACTGATTAGGAGCAGGAGTAGGCAGAAGAATAAGCTCGCCACATGAGCGTGTAGTTTCAAAAGTATTTTTTCATTTCAAAGGTGTGTTCAAAGTTTGAAAAAGTTGCAAAGATTTGGTTAATGACTCCATATCCCAATGGATCAGTAGTATTTGACAGAAATAAAGGAACTTGTTCTAGAGTTCTTGGAAAATCACAGGGAAATTCCGTTCCCAAATGGACCCAGTGTTTGTCCTGTGTCAGTTAGCTATTTTCCCTAGGCCTACTTTTATACCTTAGACATTTTTTACCCCTTGTTGATTTTCTCATTCTCCTATGTTTGGGATTATTTAAAATATATTTTTGCATTTACAAATATTTTAGTTTAAATACTTAAGCTCCTATAGATTAATAAATGTCTTTTCATATCATACAATGCAATGTTAGGGTTTAATATTATATTTCCTATGTTTAAACACAAGCTGGTGGCCCATCTCATCATTCATATTCATGCACGCTGCCAGGTTTCCAAGTTTAAGGTTTCCATGTTGCCAAGTTTAAGGTTATGTGCTATGTTATCAAAAAATCATACGGCTGATCAGTATTTGGGGTTTGGTCTTGCTAACAAGTAGATCCATCTCCAACATTTTGCCTACAGCCTCAAATTCAGTAAAAGTAATTTCGATACCATTACCTCAAGGAGGATGAAATTGTCACTGTGATCATTTGAGGAATTTGAAAGAAGAAACATTCTAAACCTCTACAGAAACTCAAGCTATATAGGAATTGCAGTTGCATATGAATATCTATTCCAGATGTTGGGCAGAACCTTGCCATTTATTTATTTCTCCTCAAAATAAAGGATAAAAAGAATTTCCCCAAGAAAAAACACCTCTAATGGAATGGGAAAGACCTTTTTATCAGGAGCAGAGTTATTTGGATGGGGATTTCATGAATATATACTCCAATACTGATAACATCGGTCAAACTTTACCCGCACAGTTTTAGCACTGGGATGGTCTCAAGTTCAATGGTAGCAAATTTTGAGACAGGATTGCCAGATCATATCTATTTCTCTTTTTGGGGTAGAACTCCAGGGTTTAAGGTTTTAAGAATGCTCTCCACCTCCACTATGCTAGAAAATGGTGAATATCCAAGGAGGAATTATGTTGGGAATCTAAAAAATATAGTGATGGGTCTTTTTATGGTATCAACAATCATTGACCAAATGGCTTTTATGATGTTGGACGAGATCTCCCATTTAAGCCATTGATAAAATTTGAAAAGGTGAACCTTTGCTCAAACTCTCAGGAGGTTATTTTGGTTGACAAAGAAAGAGATGAGGAGTTGGATGTAACAACTTTATTCGATCAAAAAACATTTTCCTCATTTGAAGAGTTCTATACAAGGGAATAAAGAAGAGAGCAGGTCTGGAGTCGATGAATTTCACAAAGAATTACTACTTGCTCTTTTTTTGTTGGATTGTTTGGGTGGATGGTGATGAAGGAGAAGTAGGTTCTGAGAATTTAGGGAATGAGTATCACTACCCAAGACCTGGTAGAAAAAATGAAAATGAAAATATTGCAGAGGAAATGTTGCGCTGGCAAATGTCCTATGGGTGAGGGGAGGATGTTGATGCTTCAACGTCTACAAGGCAGTAGGTTTCTCAATCACAAATTTCTCGGCTCACCAATGTAGAACTGAATTCATGCAGAGAATATTACAGCTATGGTGGAAGATGAAAGTTTGTACAAATGCTAATTAGACACAACGATAGGTTGATTGATGCAGAACTAAAGGAAGGAGCTCTTATGAGCCTCATATTTTGCATTAGCTTCAACATATGTTTTTTGCAGGAGGCATTATACGTTTTCCCAAATTTGATGCCAAAACAACTAAAGCTAATGTCAATAAGAACGCCCAGGAGCAAAGTGCCACAAAATGTCCAACATCCAAATGTCAAACCACTTGTCCTCATCTAAAGCTTTCATAGCTACAAGTGTTTGGGATCAAATAAGTTAACAAGGACTAGATTCGATGGGAAATTTTTCAAATCAGTTACTGAGTGATAAATAGTAATACAAGGTTAAATATTTCTTGAATTAAGATCTTCCTCAAATTGTGGATTTGAGAGAAGAGCATTTCCAGAAAGAATATTCGACAATTAAAAGTTATCCTTAGATTCAATGTTCCAACATTAAAAGTTATGAGGGAAACTTATATAGAGCACCTGGCTAACCAACTCTATATTTAAGTCGAGTATGAGGTGGCAGTGTATATCCAAACACAAGTTCAACAGTCAAGGGAACAACTTGAGATCTTTTGTTTTAAATTGAAATCATTTTTATGAGACTTTTTGTTGATGTAATATTCTATAAAATTATGTCATTTGTAATGTAATGGGGAGACACATGAGGGTGAATACATGCTGGAATCTTGTACAGTTTTTCAATACTTTATCTGTGTAAGAGCTTCTTTGCTTGATTCAATGACTTATTATCTATTTGGAGCTAGGTTTTAAAATTTATATTGGTTGTATATTCTATGGTTCTGTTTGAATCCTTCTTTACATTTTTGTTTATATAGATGTTTTCTATATAGATGCATGTGTTGGAAACTGAATGTTTAAACTTAAATGATGTTTAAAATGTATTTTTAAGCATGTGTACTACATATGATGCAGTGAATGGACTGTTTGTTTATTCTTTGTGTTTATATGATTTGAAACCTATCTCCTGGATCTTGAAAAGTTGTACTTTCATTCGTTTTGTAAAATCTTGTCCTTATGCATGTATTATCTGAAGTTTTCATATTTTTCGTTTCTATGTACCTATATTTACATTATTGACTTTTACATTGTTATCCATAAAACCACAAAAACAACCTTTGATTTCTGAGGTGCCTAAACACGGCTACCCTATAGTCTAGTTCGTAGACTTTAGGATAAACAATATGCATGACCTCCAAGTGTCCCATGAAAGTTGTGGAAGTAGACGGTTGGAATGATACAAATATGTATGACAAACTATGAAAGTTGGCTAAGATATGTTCTTGAGAGCTCTTTTCCCATCGATTTTAGCATTTGATAGAAATCAACATTATTGATGATTTATTGCAGAAATATTCTGTAAGTATTGATAATTGGATACATAATTACCATGTGGGGAAATATAATTGTGCTTGTTGATTATCATGAAGACGATGCATTTGATGGTATTCAAATGAGGAGGTTGAAACTGGTTGATACTGAAGCTTCTCTCTTGGAACGCAGTGTAATGATGATGAAGTCTCTTAATCTCATATGGATTTGCTTGAACAAACATCCTAACTCTTATCTACCTTCCTGGATTCTAGTGAAGAATTTAAGGCTTCTATAGGTGTCGGGGAGCACAACAAAAATATTTTGGCAAGATGAATCACATGTAAATAGAAATTCATTATTCATAGGTAAATAGAAATTCATTTTGTTAAAGTTTGTATGTTTACTTCGTATTAAAATTTGCATATGTAAATATCTAGCTTATGGTACATGTAAACATTTTGTAGGTATCTTGGAAGCAATACACAAAGAAATTGCTCATATCATGGTCGTCAAACCTGAAGCCAAATGGGATGAAAAATACTAAGTATTTTCATACTAGGATCTGCAGAGAATGCATTACCTACACTCAACAATATGTGAATAGGTGAGACTTTATCAGCCGGTCCACTTAAATTCCAACCAATCTATCCACAACCTAGTTATTCCTTACTTGACTATAGTGCATAGAGGCACTCGAGTGACTTACCACCCATATGCCATGGGTTGTAGGGACGACATCGGTGGTATTGAACACCTTGAATTCAAACCAAAAAGAGGGCTGAACAAGGATGGGCATTTTATCCCAAATAGTCCCTTCAAATTTCTAGTCTTCCAAGTCGACACACGGGTATGTCTGGGAAGAGATATGACATTTATTCAGATGAAATATGTTGTGGTAATTATGCTTTCTATGTTCACATTGCAGCACTTGGTTGAATATTTGGCTATGTGAAATCAAAATCTCACTACAAATCTTGACTGTGTGCATGAAGGGTGGTTTTCCCGTTCTGCTTGAAAAGAAGAAGGTTGATTGGTAGCCCTATAATCCCCATCATAACTTCATTCGATTTAGTATTTTTCACTTATAAAAATACATTTATAAAATAAAGGAGATCCAAATACCATCAATTACACTTTAAGATTTAAACTCTCATTTATTATTATCCTTGAAAAAAAATATATAAATCCCCTGTCTTTTTCTTGAAACAAAATTTCAATTAGGTTCGGAAAAAATTAAAATATAAACCCGTGCCATCTTCTTGAAACAAAATTTCAATTGGGTAAGAACCCACATATTTAATAAAATAATAAAAACAATCTATGTTTGCTCAAATAATTTTGATTTGGAATTATTAAAAACAAATTCTCTATGCAAAAGAAATCTTAATTTAGCATGGATTTATATCGGGGAGCCTCAACATATGCATCCATAAGAAAAGGAACCACCAAGCACAACTACGCCACCATCACCATCAGTCCTACCTTGATAGCCATTGTTGTACTTCTAGAAATTTATTTGATAAATAATTTTTAAAGCATGAAGTACATAAAGTACTTTTATGAACCACTTATGGTAGCTAGTATTTCCAAGATTAACTTTAGCAAACATCATTTCTATATCCATTAGTGATAGAGTGCAACTACTAGATCCTCCCCTTACAAGATCTAAGAGGTGGTAATGACCTAGACATTGCCACCTTCTATTGTAAGAAGAAGGGAGTTGGAAAAAGAACAAAGTATATGCGCATGAAAATGCATTTGAAAAATTCAAATCTATAACATTTTAAACCGGCAAATAAATGGAATTATCATAAGAAATCAGATCTAGGACATAAATAGATTTTGGTATAAAATTCCCTTTTCTTGGTTGCATAATCAAAGAAAAGTTAATGCTCAATTTCTGAGCATGCAATAAAGTGTAAATAAGGCTCTTGTGCACACATTCGATACAGATTTGCTTCCTCCACTGCACACACATGACTAGTCAAAATGTGTAATGACAATGTGAATCTTGTTGATGTATATGTAACTTCAGAATGTATTTCACTCGTATTTATTATATATTGTAACCTGATGTTTATTCCGAGATGTAATTGAGTCATTTCATGCCTCGATGTTCCTATCGGGAAGATCTATAATGTAAACAAGTCATGTCAAATCATTGTGGGTAACCCTCCTATTGGTTAAGGGTTAAAGTCCCCACAGTTCTGGGGCAATAGGGTTATTAGACTCTCCTAGAGAGGTCGGCCCTAGTAGTGTTTACTCAAGTCGGGAATTAGTATAAATAGAGAGTTGGCCTCTCTATTTATCACACATCTCATACACACTCAAGTGTAGCGCATAGTTGAGGAAGGAGAAGACATTGGGGCTAGATAGAAAGAAGGTTACTGCTGTCGGGAGATCACTTATTGTTTTGGGTTCTACTTTTGGTGCTGATTTTATCTCTGAGGAAGTCGCGTGTTTTCACCATTTATGGTTTCCCCGAGGATAAACATTGTGTTAATTGTCTCTTGTGTTTGATTTTTGTGCTTGTTATTCTCTTAGTTAAAGATCCTAATGTATTGCTAGCTTAATGATAAAAATATAACATGGTATCAAAGCTAAACTGAGAAGAAGACACTGTGCAACTGTGGGATCTAGGGATTCCTACTTTGTGGATCTTCCTCCATATATTTTCAGCAAAAGAAGGTTGTATTAACTCTCCTCCTTAGGGCGCATCTTTCTGTCGAAGCAGAATCCAATTCTGAGGTTTTTCAATTTTGGACCCGACACTGCTATCGAAAATTAGGGCTTTTCACAGAAGAGGAATTTTTCAGTGAGCCCAGGCCTGGATTGATCTCCTCTCCAAAATCGAAGTTAGGGATCAAATTAAAATCATTTGGTTGGACAAAACTCTAGAAAAGCAAAACCCTAATTTGCTACTGAACCAGCACTACAGGATTTCAGCTCCAAATTCAGATCCGACATCTTGACTTGGTAAATGTAAATATTTTGTATTTCCATTTGAGGTTCTTAGTTAAGATGTCTCATCATACCAAGCTTGATGAAAATCTTGAGGGAGCTGATAACTTCCGAGCCTGGAAGTATAGGATCTCCCTGGTCCTAGAAGAAAATGAGTTGGACTCCTATATCAATGAGGAGGTTCCAGTTCCAGAGGGAGATGAGGCTAAGGCCTTACATAAGAATAAGTTGGTTATGGCAAAGAGGATTATTGCTGATTCAATCAAGGATCACCTCATACCACAGGTGTCCTCCCTCAAGACACCTAAAGCTATGTTTGATGCCCTAACCAAATTGTTTGAAGGGAAGAACATAAATCAGAAGATGACTATGAGAAACCAATTGAAGAATGTAAAGATCCAAAATGCTGAAACCATCCAGTATTACTTTACAAGGGTATCTCATATCAAGGAACAGCTGGAAGCAGTAGATGAATAAGTGGAAAATGTAGAAATTATGATGACCACCTTGAATGGTCTCCCTAGATCATGGGACTCTTTCATTGAAGGGATCTGTGCCAGAAAGAAGTTAGTCAAGTTCAGCAGACTATGGGAAGAATTCTCTCAAGAAGAAGCTCAGATAGCAGCTCGAGAAGAGAAGATGGGAAATGAATATCAAGCCCTCACAGTTCACTCCAAGAAAATTAGGAGGAACCATCATCACTCCAAAGGTAAGATCTCACACCCTAGAAAAGATCTATCTACCATTAGATGTTACACATGTGATGAGAAAGGTCACATATCCAGATTCTGCCCTAATAAAGGGAACTTAAAGAAGAAGAAGGAAAACAAGAGAAGACATCATGCTCATGCTGCAGAGGATGATGAACCTTCCACAAAGAGAGTTATACAAGAAAGTGATTCTTCAAGTGATGAAGAATATGTGTTGATCTCCGCTCTTACGGGAACTATTTCACATGGAAGCAATGATTGGATCATAGATAGTGGTGCCTCCAAACACATGACGGGATTCAAAGAATCATTTTTGAAGCTATTTGAACATGAGTCACCTCATAAGGTGAAACTTGGGGATGACTACCAGTATCCAATAAAATGTAGTGGTGAATCCTTCTATAAACTAGACTCTGGAAAGTCTATGAAGATGAAGAATGTATTATTTGTTCCAGGACTAAAGAAGAACCTCCTCTCCATATTTGCATTGGATCCAAAAGGAATGAGAGTTGCTTTTGTAGATGGCCAAGTTCTTTTGTGGCCAAAGGGAAAGACTTTTGATGATGCAATAGTGATTGGGGAACAAGAAGGAGGTCTATACAAGTTGAAGGGTCAACCAGAACAAGCTTTGGTTCATGACACAGTAGAGCCAAATGAACTTTGGCACAGAAGGCTTGCACATGTGCATTACAGAGCACTACCACTTGCAAGCAAAGCTGTTGAAGGTCTTCTAGAAATTCAAGAAAAACATGATGGGGTTTGCAAAGGATGTGCGAAAGGAAAGAATACAAAGAAGACATTTCCAAGTAGTGAGAGCAAGGAAAAAGAAATCTTAGAAATAATCCACTCTAATGTATGCAGACCAATGTCATCAAATTCTCTAAGCAGGTATGCATACTATGTTTCTTTTATTGATCAATTTTCTAGGAAGACATGGATTTACTTCATGAATAACAAAGATGAAGTATTCAACAAGTTCAAGGAATTCAAAGCCTTGGTCGAGAACCACACTAAAAATAAGATCAAGACTTTTTAATTAGATAATGGCGGAGAATTCACTTTGAATGAGTTCAAAGAACTATGTAAAGACTCAGGGATTAAGAGGGAGTTTTCCACTCCTTATAATCCACAACAGAATGGGATTGCAGAAAGGAAGAATAGAACTATCAGGGAAGCTGCAAGAGCTATGCTTCATGATCAAGATATTCCTATTCATCTTTGGGAAGAAGCAGCCAAAACAATGATGTATGTACAGAACCGTACTCCACACAAAGTACTTGAGAACAGGACTCCTAAAGAAGTCTTCTCCGGCAAGAAACCAGAAGTCAGCCATCTCAGAATATTCGACTGTCCAGTGTACATTCAAAAAGAGAAGAGGACAAAATTAGATCCTTCAGGAAAGAAGGGTATATTTGTGGGATACTCTGAAAGCTCGAAGGCTTATAGAATATACTACCCAGGGTTTAAGAAGGTTGACATCAGCACAGATGTAACATTTGATGAAGATTCACCCTACATCAAATCTAGAAAGAAACCTACTGAAGAACATGAAGAAGTAGAAGCTCCCAGAATTCATGATACAATCATGAATGAAGAAGCTCAAGAAGAAGATCGAGAATTTGAAGAACCACAAAGACTTGTATATCCACCTCAGGAGAAGAATCCTCACAAGAGGAAACCTACTTGGGTACAAGAAATTATCCAAGGTGTGGAAAGATATGGGGTTACAGAAGAGAATCTCAGAGAAAGAAAGAGGACCAGATCCTGTTCCATTTATGTAGCATTACTATGTGATTTCATTAATAAATAACCTTCCAATTATGAAGAAGCGACAGAACGGAAACAATGGAAGGATGCTATGATCGAAGAGTATCAATTGATCATGAAGAATGATGTTTGGGATGTTGTCCCAAGACCAGAAGGGAAGTCAGCTGTAACTTCCAAATGGATCTACAAGATTAAGCATGCTACAGACGGTAGCATAGAGAAATATAAAGCAAGATTTGTTGCTCATGGTTTCTCCCAGAAAGAAGGAATAGACTATGAAGAAACCTTTGCACGTGTAGCTAGATACACTTCCATAAGATCGGTACTTTTTATAGTTGCAGTGATGAAATGGAAGATACACCAAATGGATGTCAAGACTGCTTTCTTGAATGGTGTAGTGGAAGAGGAAGTGTATGTGGAGAAGCCACTCAGTTTTGAGACACATGACAGGGAGTCTCATGTGTGTAGATTGAAGAAATCCCTGTACGGCTTGAAACAGACACCCAAAACATGGTACGGCAGAATTGACAACTTTCTATCCAGCTTGGGCTTTACCTAGAGTAAAGAAGATTCCAACCTTTACTACAAGGTTGAAGATGGAAACCCAGTGATGCTTCTACTATATGTAGATGATGTATTTGTGACAGGTATGGATGGGTTGATTGCTGATACAAAGAGAAAGCTTGCTGTCGAGTTTGAAATGAAGGCCTTGGGTATGATGCATTATTTTCTAGGTATGGAGGTGTGGCAGAATACAGATGGAATCTTCCTTGGACAAGGGAAGTATGCAGTAGAGATCCTGAAAATATTTTGGATGATGGACTGCAAGGCATTAACCACACCTATGGAATCGAACCTGAAGCTATTGAGAGATTATTCATTAGAGTCGATTGATGCCATGATGTATTGTCAGATGATTGGGTCCTTGATGTACCTGTTGAACATGAGACCAGATATTTGCTTTGATGTGAACACCTTGAGCCAATACTTGACAGATCTGAGACATGTTCACTTGACTGCTGCAAAGCACATTCTGAGGTACCTAAAGGGTACAGTTGATTATGGGCTCAAGTATAATACTGATCAAAGGATTAACCTGGAGGGTTATGTTGATTCAGATTGGGTAGGCAGTGCCATCGATAGGAAGAGCACTTCAGGGTGTTGCTTCAGTATGGGATCAGGTGTGATCTCTTGGTTTAGCAGGAAGCAATCTTGTGTGGCACTGAGTATAGCTGAAGTAGAGTATGTTGCAGCTTGTTCAGCTGGTTCTGAGGCAGTATGGCTAAGGAAACTACTGTCTGATTTATTTGATCTCCAGTTAGATTCTACTTGTATATACTGTGACAACCAGAGTTGTGTAAAGTTGTCAGATAATCATGTGTTTCATGGCAATTGAAGCATATCGAGATCAAGTATCACTATATCAGGGATATGGTGCAGAGAGGAGCAATGAATCTCCAGTATGCTGGGATAGATGAACAGATAGCTGATGTGACTAAGCCATTGGCTAGGGTGAAGTTTGAGTACTTCAGGGAGAAGCTTGGTGTTCTCCAGATCGAGATTCCTCCCAAGAGGAAGTGATGTGTCCATGCTATGCCTTTTTGACATGGTGAGAGGATTGGTTCCTTCCATGGTCAGATGTAAGTGCTGTGCCCTTTCGACATGGTGAGAGGATTGGTTCCTTCCATGGTCAGATGTAAGTGTTGTGCCCTTTCGACACGGTGAGAGGATTGGTTCCTTCCATTTTCAGATGTATGTGATGATGCCACATCCAGTATGAAAAAGGACTGGCTCTGTGAAGACACATCTAGTATGAAAAAAGACTAGCTCTGTGTGGATGCCACATCCAGTATGAAAAATGACTGGCTCTCTGAAGACACATCTAGTATGAAAAAGGACTAGCTCTGTGTGGATGCCACATCCAGTATGAAAAAGGACTGGCTCTGTGAAGACACATCTAGTATGAAAAAGGACTAGCTCTATGTGGATGCCACATCCAGTATGAAAAAGGACTGGCTCTGTGAAGACACATCTAGTATGAAAAAGGACTAGCTCTATGTGGATGCCACATCCAGTATGAAAAAGGACTGGCTCTATGAAGACACATCTAGCATGAAAAAGAACTAGCTCTATGTAGCTGCCACATCTAGTATGAAAAAGGACTAGCTTTGTGAAGACTCATCCAGTATGAAAAAGGATTGGCTTTGTGTAGCTGCCACATCTAGTATGAAAAAGGACTAGCTCTGTGAAGACTCATCCAGTATGAAAAAGGACTGGCTCTATGTAGCTGCCACATCTATTATGAAAAAGGAATAGCTATGTGAAGACTCATCCAGTATGAAATAGGATTGGCTGTGTGTAGATGCCACATCTAGTATGAAAAAGGACTAGCTCTGTGATGATACATCCAGTATGAAAAATGATTGGCTCTGTAGATGTACATCCAACATGAAAAAGGGATGGCTTTGTAGAGATTCCTATGACGAGAAGAATCAAATATAGAACCAATGATGATCCAGATCGAGTGATGATGATCCAGATCCAGTGATGATGATCCAGATTGAGTGATGATCCAGATCCAGTGATGATCTAGATCTGATGATGAAGATGACTTGAAGATAAAGATGACTTGAAGATGAAGATAATGAGGACTCGATGATGATCCAGAAGATATAGAGAAGAATACTTGTGCTGAAAATTGTGTCGAAAGAATACCTTCCTAGTTAAGAGGGAGTGTTGATGTATATGTAACTTCAGAATGTATTTCACTCATATTTATTATATATTGTAACTTGATGTTTATTCTGGGATGTACTTGAGTCATGTCATGCTGTTGAGGCCTGGAAATTCGCAGGTGGCAACAGTGAGGGATTCTCCCCAATCAACGTTCCCAACTAGCCCGCTGACTGTTTGGTATAGGGAATCCGTCCGGTGTACGGTCCGGCTACCGTAGGTCAAAATAACAACAAGGGTTTACCGGTTACGGCCCGGTCCACCGGAATTTGTATTTTAACTTAATATGCAATGCATATGCCTATCTAAACCATGCAGGGTGATAAGGATGCCGGGAACCACACAATGTGCTGCGCAGGTTCTTACCTCTCGTCTTATGTTCACAACATCTAAACCACATATGCAGCTATGAACTAAGATGATTAACTATCTATCCCCGGGGAGCCAAAATAATTATTATTTAGCAATGCATTAACTTCATGTAGTATAAACACAATCACAGGTAACTGATACTTGTATTTACAGCACATGAAAGAGAAATTATTCCAACAATCAGATAGCTAACTGTTATGTGAAGCACCAGCATTACTAAGAGTGAATTTTCCACAAAATAAACCGGAAATAATTTTTACAAGACATAATTCATAGAGTTAGAACGATCTCACAATTCATGGACATATGCTGAAAAACAAAATAATTCATTTCCCTGCCATCCATTTCACACCATTTGGAAAATCCCACAGCACTTTCTCCAACAGGCAAACTACGATTCTTTATTGCAAAAAGGAAATAGTTCTTCTTTACAATAGGTCATCCAGTGTTCACTGGGAAAAAAGACCCTTCTTTGTCTCTCTTCCCTAGTTTTATACCAAAAGCAAAAATTGCTTGGGTTGCCCAAAGTAACCTTTGGGCTCCCCAACGCTTCAACTTCTCTCAACCCCTTACAAAATATTACATTATACAAAGTTTTACCAGTCCTTCTCACTCAGAGGGGCCCGCTTGGTCTTCCAAAAATTTCCTCCACGCTACTGCCTCAGCCGCGAGTCCTTCAAATGAGTGGGGCTCCAAGAATTGTATATTCAGCTCGAACCTATCTCCTTGGTTCCGAATAGCTTCTATTCTGGCCTTGTTCAGGTGCACCTGTTCCTCCAAAAGCTGAATACTAATGGCTGCGTGTCCAATTTCATTTTTTAGGATCGGCTCATCAAGGGCTCTCATACATTGGACCCTGGCTTCATCCTCCTGCTGCCTAGTCTGCAACATCCCTGCAATTGTATCATGATCAGGAAATTCGTGTAGCCTATGCTCAGCCTCCACTTGACAGCGATTATAGGTGACAAGGGCTCTTCTAAAGAACTCTGTACATGCTCCCTTCATTTTCTTCACTGTCTTCTGAAAGTCCTCTGCAGTAATAACATCAAACTCGATCAGATCGTGGTCCCGCTTCAAAGCCTGCTTATCTTTAACTGGTAGCTCAGCTGGGACTTCTTGACCATATTCTACTCTGGTTATCCTTGAAGTCAGCACCTCCAGGATGTCTTGTGATCTGTCCACGAAATAAGATGCTGTATTTAATATTTCATCCAGCCTGCCATCAATCTGCAAGATTTGACACCTTTCTTCTTCCAAGGCCGTTTGCAGTTGCAGCATCCTTGCCCTCTGAGTCAGGATGTGATCTTTGACGGGCTACAGATCTACCTGCTGCTCCTTGGCTGCCTTTAGCTGCTCCTGCAGATCTCTAACATATAAGGTGTTGGATTCATAGATGTCCTTCTGCTGCTCCGTCAGCTCTTCTATCTTTGTTTTCATTTGTTCCCTTTCATTCTTCAAGTCCTGAATTTCTTGATGTGCCTTACTCAAGGCTTCTTGGGTAGTTTCTTTCGCTTGTGCTTCCTGCTGGATAGCATGAATTTCATGCTTCGTGACCTCTACCTCTTTGAGTGCATGCTCGTATTTCCTTTTTAATCTGTTGCTCTCCTCTCTCTCTCTTCTCAAGGTGTCCTTCAGTTGAGTGGAGGTTTTCTTGGTTGAGTCTAACTCTTTCATAATTTGATCTACATTGTCCTCCGTAGCGTCTATTGCTGCTCTGCCAGCCCTTATGACGAACTTGGGATCTTTATCCGTACCGACCATCACAGCTTTATTGGTTATCATGGTACTGGCCATCCCTTCAGCCCCTACCTTTTGCTCAGTTCTTCTCATAATTCTTTTGGTTGCCCTGTCGTAATACACTGTGCTAAAATCAGGAACCTCTTCCCCTTTCTTCGGTGTGAAGGGTACTAACTGGAGCATAGGGGTGGAAGGAATGATGGTAGTGGACACTTGCATGGTCTGCATTTCATGGTTTTCCTCACCCTGAATTTCTTCTGCTTGTGATCCAGAAGCCTGCTGCTGTGTCATCTCTGTCTTCTCGGCCTCTTGTTGTCGAAGCTCTTCATCTATTTTCTTCTGAGCTTCCTCAGCTGCTTGCTTTACCTTTTCAGCTGCTTCCTGGGCAGCTTTCTTCTTTTCTTCTTCTCCCCTCTGGGACCATTCTGCAGCTTCTTGCTCTAGTCTCTGGGCTTCTTCCCTTATTCTTTTAGCTGTTTCTTCAGCCTTGGCCCGTTCAGCTTTCTCCTGCTCAGATCCACCTTGTGGTTTGAACCTCTTACCGAGCGCTGTCATGTTAGCGGCCCTCCTGAAAATAGATTCATCCCTGTCAATGTGATGAGTGTACTCATAAAATACTTTATGTTTCTTGCAGTGCTCGGTCATTCTCTCGTGAGTATCATTCCGTCTAAAGATCATCTCCCCGAAACGGAACTTTTTCTAGTTCCTGTATAAATTCAGGAGCCCGCTTCACATTTGCAAAGCTGCAGCTACCTAGTTTGAATGGCAGTGGAGGGTAGGAAGACTTCTTCTTATGGAATAGGAAATTCCCAACTCCATCTATATACACTTGTCTGACAGCTTCCTTGTGTATGATGTAATCTGTTGCATACTTGGGCAGGAGATAAGGGGTCTTTGACCCACCAAACATCCTCAAATACATCCCAGTTTCTGTCAAAAAATAGTCACCAAACTCCTCTATGACCTGCATGGCCTCTTCTGACATACAGTTGCATTCCTTTTTGAATATGAGAGAGTGCAGAGGCATGATAAACTGTTCACAGATCTCTCGATAGGAAGTATGGTATTGATTAGCTCCCAACATTTTATATGCTGCATATACAGGCATCCTATTCTTCTCCCAAACACATTTAAGCCCGGGGAAAGACTGGTGGCATAGTATGCAATCGATTAGGATTGAGATCATGTAGAATTCAGACCTTCTCCGTTCCTTTCCTTCTGAAGCTGCAGCCACACAAGAGGAGAGGTTGCTGGAGACTATGCTCGCCCAATTGAAAATGGTTCCTTCTGTTGCTATAAAAAACATTATGGGTACCCATTCTAACTTAAACAGTCTGCCATTTGCCCTCCCAAAGATTCTGTTTAGCATTAAAGCTATGAACCTGTAAGTGGGCCTGAGAGTGGCTGTGTCATAATCTTCAGTCACTCTATGTCTGAAGATCTTTCCCGGTAAGAGAATTCTTTTCAAGGTCTCTACAAGGTCCATCCGGAGGTCGTCCAACCATCTATCTTTAAGGAAAAGCTGAGGCTCCGGTAGATGGTAAGCTAAAGCTACATAACCAGGGCTAAATGCAGCATAGCCCTGGCCATCGACGTTACAGATGAGCATTGAATTGTGGTTTGTATGTGGTAGCACCCATCTCATTAACTCGGAGCACGGGAACAACTCAGGTCTGGTGGCGACCTTCATGATAGCCGATCTCTCTATATTAGCATATATGGGTGCCTCCTCTAGCCCCATATCCGGGACTTCCCTTCGGGAGATCATCCTGTAAATATCTCCCCACTTGTATTCTGGCGCCACCCCTGTGACACATTGAGTGTCCTCATAAATGTTTTCAATTCTTGCTTCTGTATCCGGTGCTGGCACCTCCTCTACTGCTGGGGCCTTCTTCTTCTGTCTCTTAGACATTTTAAGATCCTCCTGCAATGTATAGCATTATGGTATTGAGTAAATCGAAATTATGAACTTTGTGCAACAGTTTACTCTCTTTAGGTATATTAGAATTATATCAGTGCATACAATCAATCTTCAGCTTTCATACTGAACAATTCACACATATGGAGTGCTGTGCAATGTGTTATGAGCATGATAAATTTTTATTGTTGCACATCTTCACCAGGTCTTATGGATGAGTTGTTCTATGATTTATCTCACATGCATTAAATTATCAGTCATATTGAGGTTGGCATGATACTACGCTATTACGAGGCTTGTCATTCTTATAAAAATGATATATAGAAGCGATATGAGCAAAATCTATGCAAATGCATCATACAATCATCATTTCACTTCCTATCACACAGAGAGAAAAAATCATAAACCCCAGGCTTAACCAGTCGATACTTCAGACCTATGACCCATGGAATGCAAGAGACTAATCAGCGGAGCAAACATATTATGTTGATAACCTTCTTCACCCACCTCGACGGGAAACGATCCCATCTCTGGACCAGGCATCTTGATCAAAACCGACTCACGCTACCCTTCGCTTTTACCCTACCAAGGATTTCAGTGCTCAATAGCAAAACTAGGTCGCGCCATCCCCAATTCCCATCGAGACGACGCACAACCCTGGACAGTAAACAGAAAGTCGGAAAAACCGCGGCGACTGGGGCTAGTGCAAAACCCGACCCCAAGACAGAAAATGGTAACGCAGCTCCTAAATAATTTAGCTGCCCAACGAAACCTAACACAGACAGGCGTAACGGCCTCTGGTGCCCCAAACCTTCATCATAAACACCAGGTGCAGGCGGCACGACGGCCGCCTGCACCTCGCTTCCCCCCAAAGGACTGAAGCAACAGAAAAGGAAACACGGGCCTTTTAAACACAAAAGGTGAAAACCCCTCTCCCTAAAACCGTCCAAAAAATTCAACCGGGAACCCTCACCGAACGGCGCTCAACGCCAGGTGGACGACTCTACTAGGGAAACACAACCTAACCAAGGGAGAAAAACCCCGCTGGCGCAACGGGACGACGGGTCCAAATCTTAAAACCCCCCACCGCGTGAAAGAAAACTAAAAAAATGAAAAACGATGATAAGAGTCAAAGTCCTACCTGGCAATCCACTAAATGAGGGAGCTGATGATAGCTAGACTTCTTCTCCCGCCACCTGGCCACCGGTACCAACAGCTAGCTCTCACGCGCTCGTAAACTCAACAGCTCGCTTCACCGCAACCACGCCTTCGAAAACAACAAAAAACCCCGTTTTCGCCCCACATATATAAACACATCCACACGTGCGAGAAGTCACATCAATCGGGGCGGCTTCGAAAGTTATGTCGGGCGGCACGAGTTTCATACCACCCGCAACGGAAGACCCTTCCTACCACTTTATCACCCGCAACGGTGAATATGGCTCAAAACATACCTCGGGCGTCGGTGGAAATTATATCGGAGGTCTGGAGCTTGTGGTCCCCCGCAACGGCGGACCGCTCCCATCATGATACCACCCGCAACGGTGGCGACGGGTATAGAAATATCATCCGCTACGGGAAAGAACATCAAGAGTCGGAGGTCACCCGCAACGGCGGTAGTGATAAACCCACGCGGTCCCGAAAGCCACCCGCAACGGCGGGCTCGACAGACGGCTAACTACGAATCGAAAAGCCTCCGCTACGGTGGTGCGACATACGGCTAGGAGGATCTGAAGGCCACCCGCAACGGCGGGGCGGGCAAGAGAGATAAAAACCGAAAGACGCCCGCAACGGTGAAAAAAACAAGGAGAAATGCGTCCGACATGGAGACTTTGCAGCGAAAATTCAAAAGGTTTTTTTTTGCAAAATGACAGGGATTCAATTTCAATGGACGTCTTAAAGCATCTTAACTATGAAAAACCAGTCAATTTCTAGCATTCAAAAATCAGGAGGGAGCCATAAATCCCTAAGCAAAACTCAAGCACAAGAAACTAAGCAATGAAAATGGATAACTCGAAGTAAAGGAGGGTCCCAAATTTTTTTAAGAATTTTGGGAAAATGTTGCAGGCGCAACAATTGGCTACTACCTGGTGAACCCTAGAATCTCTGAATTAACTTTCTTTCTAAGCCTAAGACTGTATGAACCAGACTGAAATCTTCTACCTGTCTGCATCCTTAACCAGTCAACTCATGCATTAATTACTTAGATGAAGTCGATCTACTTGGGAAAAGGTAACACCAGAAGTGTTTCAGGTCCGAATAACTCTTTGGAGGCCAAATAAATGGAGTTCATTTTACCTGCCCTCTGGGGTTTGCAGTTTCGACACCACAGGATTTTGGCAGAAAATGAACAGTATTATCCTTTTGTTCCTCCTTCCCATGCCATTTTGCACTTTTGTGCTTTCTGAACTTTAGTTCTTCACTATGAGTCTTCCTGCGGGCCTTTCTTACTGAAATTTTTTTTTTTTTTTTAATTCAGGATCCTCTATCCCATAGTGTCCTTTTGTGTGAATGACATATTTTTATTTCAATTCACGGATGGAGAGGATCTTGTGGCCATTTGTTACTTTATGCTTTGAGATTTATACTTTTTGGAGCTTTGCTCTGATATGCTTTGTTCCTTTGACTCTTAAGAGCTTATGGCCCTTTTCTTAATTCATGGCATGGGATCATTTATATATGATAAACTGTCTCACTTCGTTTCCATCCTGTGGGTCTAGTGCTGTCACCCTTTTGGGTATTTAAGATGTGAAGTGAATGGAGCCTCTAAATAGTACTTTAGACCCTTTTGGCTTCTGAGTTATTTACAGGGATGAAATAAGACTTCAAATAAATGCTCTGCTTGTTAGGAATACAACTGCTAGAAGATTATTTGCACTTTAAAACACAGTCCTCTTGCTCAGGATTTTAGTTAATACAGACCTCTGATGTTTCCATTGCATCCAAAAGTTTGCCTCTTATTCAAAACAAAGAAAACTAGCAAAACCATAAGAAAATAACAGCATGACAATGAAGAAAACATTAAAGTACCAAAACCAAGAAAGCATCTAGCATTAAGCAAACAAGCAATTTATTTATGTACAAGAGAAAAATAGAAACACAAAATTTCAAAAATTTCGCCCATCCCAAAAATTTTCACATTTCAAAGAACTAGGAATGAGCGGGATTTCAGACCAGAATTGTCTAACCATGGTCCAGCTGTGCAGTTATTGAAATGGAACCCATATCTATAATTCTGCAATCATTTCTTTCAGCCTGAGGGAGTTGAAGGAGCTCAGACTGAGTGTCCATCACATGGTTGGCCCTTTTTGAGGAATGCTGTTCTAGCTTAACCTCAGTAAGATAGTTTCCCAAAACAAAATCAGCAGGTTCGTTTCCCTCCCCCAACTCGGTGACATTGTTTTTCATAAAAGGCTCTCTTAGAATTTTAATCAAGTTGGGGCTGCCCTTCTGGGGTAACCATAAATGAGACCAATCCGAAGCAAAGTACCCCTTTAGTCTCGCTGTCCAATCTCTGTTTAGAATCATCCCATATCCATCAGGAATGTCTGCTATTATGATGTCAATAAAGTAGCATATCTTTTGGTTGGCAGACAGTTGAATCATCACGTTCTTCATCTCTCCTACTACCTTGACACTAGTTCTGTCAAGTTGTGTGACATCCCAGAGAGTAGGCTTTATCTGTCCATTGAGCTTTTTGCAGACTATCAGAGGCATAACATTTGTGGATGATCCAGAATCTACCAAACAGTTATGGATATTATGATTTAAAATTTCAAGGGTTACTAGGAAAGGTGGAGCGCTGGTCTTCATGGTCTTGATGAGCTTACTCTTTTCTTTTACAGGTTGGTTAGTAGTGGGCAACTCCTCTTTTAGCTTATCAGCTGCGCTTTCTTTGTCATCTTCTACCAGCTTGGTAACATTAATGGGTGGTTCTGCTTCCTATTTGCCTTGAATATCTTTAGGTGAAACATCTTTAACCTTCATATCAGCCTGTCCCTTTATCTCCTCTTGTGCATCCATTATTTCATTGTTCTCCATGGCCAGATTCTCATTCTTTGTGGTTATAAGTGTATGCTGAGATTGGAGAGCATTTTCTTCCATATTAAACAGTGAAACTCCATTCCATGAAAACATAGTATCATCTTCTTTCTTTTCTATGGTGTGTTTCCTTTTTTCTTCCTCACCAATGTATCTAGTCAATTCAGGATCCAACAATTTATTCATCACTCGTGTCATTGAATGTATCCATTGGGGACATCTCTTCTCAGAGTGGGGTTGCTGATGAAAAGTACAGAAATTATCGCCTCCTATCTCTGTTATGTTTATTGATGCCACGATTGGTGTTGGGGAAAACTACCTTTGGTTGTCTCTCTCTTTCCTGGGATGGGGAAGCTTATTGGTTGTTTGAATGTCCCTTTCTTTCTCCAATTCTACAACTCGGTTGGACAGCTTCTGAAGCACTTTCATCATCTCATGGTAATCATGTGATCGATCTTCTTTAGGTTTAAACAGCAATGAGCTTCTTCTTATAGCGGTTTCCCCCTCAACTGAGTCAGGATAGTCTTCTATACTCTCACTTTCAGCCTCTACTCTTTCAGCTTCTTGACAAGTTTCCACCAATGTAGGCTTGAATTTCATCTTGGAAAACATATCCAGCTCAGGTCCTAGGGCTGAGGTATAATACTCAATTAAAACTTTATCTGCGGGTCTGTCCATAATGGAAATTTTTTTTAGGTATAGTGAAAATTTCTGTGTGAAACTCCGCACCTTTTCATTCTTCTCTTTCCTCAATAAACCAAGCCCTTTCATCAACGAGGCATGAGTCTTCTGGGTTGTGTACTTATTTCTAAAGATTCTTTCAAAAGTATCCCAATCTGTAATGGAATTTACAGGCAGTCCAAAATACCATGATGCTGCTGATCCTTTCAGAGTATGAGGAAAAAGCCTGCACACTACGTCTTCATGCTCTCCAGCCCTTAGCCCTTCTAGCGCTAGGTAAAAGATTTGAAGGTGGTCATCTACAGCATTGTTGTCCGCAGGGTCAAACTTAGGTAAAAGCTTGTCGAAAGCTTGAGGCAGATTGTGTAAAGGAGGATTCAAGTTCAGAGGAGACCTAGCTCTCCAAGCTGGCAAGGGATTAGGTAGATTCCCAGCCATGAGAAAAGGTGAACAGAAACACTAAGCAAACAGGAAAACCTCAAACTTGGGTGAGATTGAAAACTTCAAACATCTGCTGGTAGGGTTGTCTTGGGAAAATTAAGTTCCACGGCCAGCCTTTTCTGGCGGCCCTCCTTCTAGCGCCAAAACTGTTGAGGCCTGGAAATTCACAGGCGGCAACAGTGAGGGA
>LPNX011119452.1:142958-154158 GCA_001517045.1 Pseudotsuga menziesii | reverse complement strand
TTTTTGAATATGAGAGAGTGCAGAGGCATGATAAACTGTTCACAGATCTCTCGATAGGAAGTATGGTATTGATTAGCTCCCAACATTTTATATGCTGCATATACATGCATCCTATTCTTCTCCCAAACACATTTAATCCCAGGGAAAGACTGGTGGCATAGTATGCAATCGATTAGGATTGAGCTCATGTAGAATTCAGACCTTCTCCGTTCCTTTCCTTCTGAAGCTGCAGCCACACAAGAGGAGAGGTTGCTGGAGACTATCCTCGCCCAATTGAAAATGGTTCCTTCTGTTGCTATAAAAAACATTATGGGTACCCATTCTAACTTAAACAGTCTGCCATTTTCCCTCCCAAAGATTCTGTTTAGCATTAAAGCTATGAACCTGTAAGTGGGCCTGAGAGTGGCTGTGTCATAATCTTCAGTCACTCTATGTCTGAAGATCTTGCCCGGTAAGAGCATTCTTTTCAAGGTCTCTACAAGGTCCATTCGGAGGTCGTCCAACCATCTATCTGTAAGGAAAAGCTGAGGCTCTGGTAGATGGTAAGCTAAAGCTACATAACCAGGGCTAAATGCAGCATAGCCCTGGCCATCGACGTTACAGATGAGCATTGAATTGTGGTTTGTATGTGGTAGCACCCATCTCATTAACTCGGAGCACGGGAACAACTCAGGTCTGGTGGCGACCTTCATGATAGCCGATCTCTCTATATTAGCATATATGGGTGCCTCCTCTAGCCCCATATCCGGGACTTCCCTTCGGGAGATCATCCTGTAAATATCTCCCCACTTGTATTCTGGCTCCACCCCTGTGACACATTGAGTGTCCTCATAAATGTATTCAATTCTTGCTTCTGTATCCGGTGCTGGCACCTCCTCTACTGCTGGGGCCTTCTTCTTCTGTCTCTTAGACATTTTAAGATCCTCCTGCAATGTATAGCATTATGGTATTGAGTAATTCGAAATTATGAACTTTGTGCAACAGTTTACTCTCTTTAGGTATATTAGAATTATATCAGTGCATCCAATCAATCTTCAGCTTTCATACTGAACAATTCACACATATGGAGTGCTGTGCAATGTGTTATGAGCATGATAAATTTTTATTGTAGCACTTCTTCACCAGGTCTTATGGATGAGTTGTTCTATGATTTATCTCACATGCATTAAATTATCAGTCATATTGAGGTTGGCAGGATACTACGCTATTACGAGGCTTGTCATTCTTATAAAAATGATATATAGAAGCGATATGAGCAAAATCTATGCAAATGCATCATACAATCATCATTTCACTTCCTATCACACAGAGAGAAAAAATCATAAACCCCAGGCTTAACCAGTCGATACTTCAGACCTATGACCCATGGAATGCAAGAGACTAATCAGCGGAGCAAACATATTATGTTGATAACCTTCTTCACCCACCTCGACGGGAAACGAGCCCATCTCTGGACCAGGCATCTTGATCAAAACCGACTCACGCTACCCTTCCCTTTTACCCTACCAAGGCTTTTAGTGCTCAATAGCAAAACTAGGTCGCGCCATCCCCAATTCCCATCGAGACGATGCACAACCCTGGACTGTAAACAGAAAGTCGGAAAAACCGCGGCGACTGGGGCTAGTGCAAAACCCGACCCCAAGACAGAAAATGGTAACGCAGCTCCTAAATAATTTAGCCGCCCAACGAAACCTAACGCAGACAGGCGTAATGGCCTCTGGTGCCCCAAACCTTCATCATAACCACCAGGTGCAGGCGGCACGACGGCCGCCTGCACCTCGCTTCCCCCCAAAGGACTGAAGCAGCAGAAAAGGAAACGCGGGCCTTTTAAACACAAAAGGTGAAAACCCCTCTCCCTAAAACCGTCCAAAAAATTCAACCGGGAACCCTCACCGAACGGCGCGCAACGCTAGGTGGACGACTCTGCTGGGGAAACACAACCTAACCAAGGGAGAAAAACCCCGCTGGCGCCACGGGACGACGGGTCCAAATCTTAAAACCCCCCACCGCGTGAAAGAAAACTAAAAAAACGAAAAACGATGATAAGAGTCAAAGTCCTACCTGGAAATCCACTAAATGAGGGAGCTGATGATAGCTAGACTTCTTCTCCCGCCACCTGGCCACCGGTACCAACAGCTAGCTCTCACGCGCTCATAAACTCAACAGCTCGCTTCACCGCAACCACGCCTTCGAAAACAACAAAAAACCCCGTCTTCGCCCCACATATATAAACACATCCACACGTGCGAGAATTCACATCAATCGGGGCGGCTTCGAAAGTTATGTCGGGCGGCACGAGTTTCATACCACCCGCAACGGCGGACCCTTCCTACCACTTTATCACCCGCAACGGCGAATATGGCTCAAAACATACCTCGGGCGTCGGCGGAAATTATATCGGAGGTATGGAGCTTGTGGTCCCCCGCAACGGCGGACCGCTCCCATCATGATACCACCCGCAACGGCGGCGACGGGTATAGAAATATCATCCGCTACGGGAAAGAACATCAAGAGTCGGAGGTCACCCGCAACGGCGGTAGTGATAAACCCACGCGGTCCTGAAAGCCACCCGCAACGGCGGGCTCGACAGACGGCTAACTACGAATCGAAAAGCCTCCGCTACGGCGGCGCGACAGATGGATAGGAGGATCTGAAGGCCACCCGCAATGGCGGGGTGGGCAAGAGAGATAAAAACCGAAAGACGCCCGCAACGGTGAAAAAAAACAAGGAGAAATGCGTCCGAGATGGAGACTTTGCAGCGAAAATTCAAAAGGTTTTTTTTTGCAAAATGACAGGGATTCAATTTCAATGGACGTCTTAAAGCATCTTAACTATGAAAAACCAGTCAATTTCTAGCATTCAAAAATCAGGAAGGAGCCATAAATCCCTAAGCAAAACTCAAGCACAAGAAACTAAGCAATGAAAATGGATAACTCGAAGTAAAGGAGGGTCCCAAATTTTTTTTAGAATTTTGGGAAAATGTTGCAGGCGCAACACATGCACCGATGGTCCTATTGGGAAGATCTATAATGTAAACAAGTCATGTCAATTCATTGTGGGTAACCCTCCTATTGGTTAAGGGTTAAAGTCCCCGCAGTTCCGAGCCATTAGGGTTATTAGAATCTCCTAGAGAGGTCGGCCCTAGTAGGGTTTAGTCAAGTCAAGAATTAGTATAAATAGAGAGCTGGACTCTCTATTTATCACACATCTCATACACACTTAAGTGTAGCGCATAGTTGAGGAAGGAGAAAACACTGGGGCTAGATATAAAGAAGGTTACTGCTGTCGGAAGATCACTTACTGTTTTGGGTTCACTTTTGGTGCTGATTCTATCTCTAAGGAAGTTGTAGGGTTTTCACCATTTATGGTTTCCCCGAGGATAAACACTGTGTTCATTGTCTCTTGTGTTTGATTGTTGTGCTTGTTATTCTCTCAGTTAAATATCCTAATGTATTGCTAGCTTAATGATAAAAATCTAACGAATCTATATTGGACTGGCTGATATCTCTCTTTAGAAAACCTTGATAAAAAATTGCACCTTTTCATAATTTCAAAAGAAGGGTAAACGAGATCAAGATGTGTGTGATTAGTAGTAGAATAGGATCTCAATTATGTAGTATAATCAAGATTTCCATACTGTGTGTAGTGAAAAGCACATACATTAGCAATAAGTAATAATCATTCAATATTATCCTGAAGCCTTGAGCATAAATATTAAATCATCTGCAACCAAAAATAATTTTGAACAATCAAATAGCAGTCCAGCCAAAGAACTGAAAAGAAAAACAAACATGGGTGATCAGGCATGACCTTGATGTGTGTGATACTTCACCAAGGGAAGAGAAACATATTGAGTGTTTTACCATCACTGGTAATTTGTGTTGATTGTAACATGCAAATGCATTGCAAACAACCACATCGGTAGGCCTCCATTTAAACAATAACACATTTCTAACCTTGGCAGGTATTGCGGTTCTTTAGCCATAAAAATTTTCTTATGGTGGTTTTCATTTAATTTGTTTGGTCTAGACAGTGTTACTTTGGAAAAATATAAGAATAAGCACCCTCAAACTTGAATCAATCGTAGCGCTAACAAGTATAGCTAGCACACACCGACACATAGAGCTAGCATGCACTTCATAACCGTGTCAATTGATATTGTGTCGTCCATTATTCTTAGTGTTGGGACACATAAAGTATCATTTACTCATCATACCATATCACTATAGCAAGAAGAAAGGATTGAACTCCCATGAAAAAACAAATTTCTACTCCATGAAGCAAAGGTCAGTACCGCCCACATAGTTGTATATTACCGCATCTTGGTTGGGATTGATAGGATGCTTTTTGTTATCCATCGAATGATAAGACGTTGTCTTTTATTGACCACCTTAGCACCCTCCTTGAGAGGGATGGAGTGCTGCATCATTCTAGTTTCAAATCCATGCATGTCTTTGTAAGACCATCTGAAAACATCTCTGAATTCTATTTAACGGGAAAAGAAACCTTTTCTTTTTTATTTAAATGGGCATGAAAATGGGTTGTATTGCCACTTGAACCCTAAGATACTACTGTGTTCCATTAAGACCAGGGAGAGAGTATTATAACAATTTTTTAAAGAGATAAGTACATGCATTCATTGAATATCACTGGATACATACAGACACATATTGTATTAGGTGTGACTGCATCAATGCTGAATGGTCTTTCAAATGCAAAAGACCATTGCAAAAGAAAAACCATTGCAAAATCCACATTACTTCCTGCCAACACATAAGACCAATTATGTCATGGAGAGTATGGAATTTAAACTGGAATAGTTGAAAACAAACAAATGGAAATTCTTTTAAGAATGGAATCTCAAAGATAATTTTTTAAGAAACAAACAATATCAATGATCTGTAAATATTGTTATTACAATATAGTATAATATTGTTAGTTATTTAAAGCTGAGATGGATGATATTAATTCATTGTAAATATTGTTAGTATACTATACTATAATATAATATTGTTAATTATTTAACGTTGAGATGGATGATATTCATTAATTAATTTAGGTGGCAGCAGGCACAAAGGAAAATTCAATGCTAGTTGTGTCATTTCGGACGTTTAATCTTCCAGCTGTAAATATTGTTAGTATAATATAATATAATATTATTAGTTATTTAACACTGAGATGGATGATATCCAGTAATTAATATTGGTGACAACAGACACAAAGGAAAATTCAATGCTACTTGCTTCCTTTCCAACGTTTAATCTTCCGGTTGTTGCTTTTCTTTCTTATATTTTGACATCCAAAGTATTCAAACAAGCACTAAATAACTTCTGGAAAATATATGTTCTCACTACAATTTGGAATTTAATGGGTTAGGTTTGAGTGTATTTCTAAGATAGGGATTTTATAATAAAAAACATGAAAGAAGAAATCCATAACATTTGGCAGTCCTGAGGTTAAGCATCCGTGATTCACTATCGGTTCGATTCTGAAGTTTAGAATGTGTTGGTTTTTGGTTAACCAACTCAAAAGCTCATGAAAATTGTACCCATGGAGACTTTTTTTCTAATGGGTAGGATATTCCATCATTTTACAGTGCTTATCACACCATGAATACACTTTCAATTGAGGTGATTTGTAGTTTTCTCATCAATTTTGTGTAGTTACTGCAATTCACGTAGGTTATTCCATAATTTTGCAGAGCTTAGCACACCATGAATATGCTTTCTTTGAGGTGATTTGTAGTTTTCTCATCAATGTTTTCACTTTCACCTGCTATAGATCATTACTACACTAGCATTTCACATTCTATGGGGGATTACAGGCATGCAGGTTTCACACGAGTAAGAAGGCGAGCCTGAGTCCTCGACTTATCAGAGCTGGGAGAACAGGATCATCAACCAGATTTCAATCCATGACAAGTGCATTGTTTGTGAAGAGATCATTCTCTGTATTTACATCCATCCCTTACCTTGGGCGTTACCTTTAGTTTTCCGCTGTCATTTTGTAGCCATACGAAATAGCCTTGTATGTAGGTCTCCCATCACCTCCAAGGAAGACATTGACTTACAACCCACATAGTTTCAGGTGGGGAAAACAATAAGAGAAAGAGTGGAAGAAGATGCAAAAGCAGATCTTGAATAAAGCTGAGAGGAGAAAGAAAGAGCGGAGCAAACAAAAGGAGCCATCCCATTTCATCTGTTGCTAATGATTGATTGCGTTGCTCATTGATTCATTCTGTTGTCAAATGCACTTAACTTATAAATACGAAAACACTACCTACATCCTAGCTGCTGCTTTTCCTACTTCTGAGCCTCTTACTCAATCTACAAGTGGAAGCTATGGGTAACTAGAAATGAAACTACTATCCATGCCTCTGGTGGTGGAACTGCTCACTGGGCACTACTTTCTTGTCCATTGTTTATGGTGAATCGAATGTAATCTATGCCTTTGCGGGTGACCCTTTATCAATAGACCACAATACATTCAAAAGGCTTGGGCCATTAATAACTCAGGTTCATCAATCATTAATAAATCAGGGTCATTTGTGGACACGGGGAGGCTCCTCAGAGGCCGCCGATAGATGACAAAACCTGTTGAGGAACAACCCTTAAATAACACCTTCGGTGTAATAAAGAAATTGGTAAATACCAATAAAATATATGGTGATCCTAAGCCATTTGAATGAATCCAGGCATTATAATATCACCATTATTAATAACTCTCTCTAACTCTCTCTCTCTCTAGATATATATATATATATATATATATATATATATATCCTTAGATAAAATAATGGTTCTAATAAATAATTTGAATAGTAAATCCTTGATAGGAAGGAATATTAAAAAGAATTTTTATAACAAAGGATGTATACTTTTGGATTAAGAGTCTCATTAATATGGAATGTAACAAAAGATAACTAATAGCAACGATATTTGTAACAAAAAAAATGGTTAGGGTTTTTGGAAAGAAAGAGGAATTGAACTCTTGTAGTTGAAAGGATGAGGTGACGTCAATATGGTTACATTTGGTGTTTCTTTTGAAAAAAGAAATATCATTTACAAGGGAGAGATGGGAACTTTGACTGAAAACAGTATCTATCGAAGAGGTTTGTTCATTGTTTGAATACACGGATAACGCACCGGGTTATCCAGAATGGATGAAAGGAATGCTCTAGAGTATTATTTCATGTTGTTCATAGATGATTATACAAGGATGACTTGGGTTACATTTCTCAAAGAAAAATCAGAAGCTTTTGAGAAGTTTAAAATTTTTAAAGAAAAACTTGAGAATGGAAAAAAATTGAAAATCAAATGTCTAAGGTCAGATAATGGATATGAATTCACTTCAAATGAATTCAAGGAATTTTGTGACACCCATGGAATTAAAAGAGAGGTTTCATCCCCAAAGACTCCTCAACAAAATGGCATTGTGGAAAGAAAAAACAGAACATTCCAAGAAGCTACCAGAATTATGTTAAATGAAGCAAAAATTCTCAATGTGTATTGGAGGGAAGAAGTATATACATATGTTTATTGTACCGAGAGGTGCTCTACAACCCAGTATGGGGGAGATCTTGTAACGTGATGTAATGTTAGTAACATTTGTAACATATCGGAAAAAAATAATAGTGATTGCACCGAGAGGCGCTCTACAGCCAAGTATGGGGGAGATCTTGTAACGTGATGTAACATTTGTAATATGTCGGCAAAAAAAAATAGCAATAGTGAATATTATGGGAGAGATCTTGTAACATGATGTAAAGTTTGTAACATGTCGGAAAAAAATAATAGTGATAGTGAATATTATGGGAGAGATCTTGTAACGTGATGTAACCACAAAACCATAAGAGAATTCAGTTTGAATGAAAGAGGTTTGCATAGCAGTTGTTTCGCAGGCTCTCATTAGAGTAAATTTCAACTAAAAATGGGCCTCCTAAGGAAAATTAATAGAGTAATAGTTAAAATAATAAAATAATATTTATTAATTTTGGAAGAGGAAAAGAAAAAACTACTTTTTTGTTCGTATTTTTGACATATCTCCTTGTGTTTTTACTCAAATTTTTATCGGGAGAGCTCGTTGGATGCGGAATTAAATTCCACATCCAACGAGTACCCACTCGGAATACTTTTGACGAGGCCCGCTACCCCAAAAACAAGAAATACCTAAAAAAACGTGATGATGACATCATTATCACATTTTTTTAGGTATTTCTTGTTTTTGGGGTAGCGGGCCCCATCAAAAGTATGCCGAGTGGGTACTCGTTGGATGTGGAATTTAATTCTGCATTCAACGAGTTCTCTTGATCAAAATTTGAGTAAAAACATAGGGAGATATGTCGAAAATACGAACAAAAAAAGTAGTTTTTTTTATGATACCTATTCCCAAATTTATATTAATTTTTTTTTAAGAGATGCTCCATGTTTGAATTTTAAAGCATTTTGATTGGCTAATACACGATGACATGGAATTTGTATTATTTTTGGAAGGCCCATTTTAAATTGAAATTTCCTCTAATCCAGTGGAAAAAATCTTGTAACAAATTTGCGCAAACTTCATTTTCAATCCAAATCATAAGTTTTGGCAACCCATCCATCGTTACACCAGTTCTTTCCACGTCTAATTCGTGTGTAGGAATATTTAGTGTTTCCTCTACATCGATAAATTCATGTATGAAAACCAAGTTATAACTATTGGACTGCTGAGTTACATAAGGGAGGAGGAATAGTAGCTCCATTTAGCCGTGTTTCTGCATTTCTCATAACATTCAGAGTCATTTGTCTCTCATATTCGTTTCGGTTTTTGTCTTCCATTGTTCCCAAGTCGTCGATTAGAATTTAGCCAATGCTAGACCTACCTAAACAGAATATCTCAGATGTGAAGTCTAGAACTAGAAATAAGAATATTGGTTTTGCATCACACTTTAAGAAAATGTATATGATAGATATGTTTCGCTACATCGATATTTAACATTCCATTGGAAATGACCAACGACACTATAATGGTTATGGTAGTTATATAGGATCCCAATAACGACGTGACACTTTTATTTCCCCATAATATATTATAAATTTGATCGATATTCATCAATAATATATTATAATTGTCTTCCATTATTCAAATATAAAACAAGAGTCACGAGGTGGCAATGTCCCCGCAAATGTTAATAGCTATTGTAATTAGGGATGAAAAATTATGCATCAATTTCAAGGAAATTTGGAAACGCTATCTCAATTCTCAACCACTATCAAGTAAGAAACCTTCAATAAAAATATATCTTTTTAAAATTCCTTTTTTTAAAATTTTTTATAAATCAATTTCTAAACTAATTTCTAAACCATATTAGTTTAGTAAGTATACAATCACTATTTCTATTATAAAAAGTATTCTTACTTTTCAAGATATCATGATACTTTGACTTTTTCAAATACCATATATCTTATGCTATAATTGCAACAAATTCTTTTAATATATATATATATATATATATAATTCCAATAATTCCTTGTATCTCCAATACATGAACCAAAATGCATCTAGTTCTCACACAACTTATTGTAAAAAAAAAAATTCAACGAGTTGGTGTTGTGAGTCACTTATTCTTGTAGGGGTATTATCTTATATGTTAGTTAAAAAAACATTGAAGTAGTTATTTATATTTGATAATAAAAAGATATGTTCAATAAAAAATATTGTGAATAAGGATGAATTTTAAACTTGTTTAGAAATAAGGTCAACATGCAATCACTACTATATTATCTAATAACTAAACCAAAGTATAACAAACCAACATTGGGATGACAACAAAAGTTAATATAAAATTCACCAGAACCAAAAGGTGAACCATAACCACGATCTGTCAGAAGTCCATGACAAGATCACACGATTTCCATTGTATGATGATGGTTCTTCCCCGGGAACAAAACTCCAATTCCTTAGAAATGCAACTCAATTATTTCCAATTTTTTTAATCTCGTCTCCCCTCTTCATCTATGGAGTCATTCTCTACTGGTTACGATCATTCTCTACCGGTTACGATCATAAAATAGGGAGAAAATCTATTTTCAAAGAATTGTGAAGTATTGCAGCTCTTGCACCTAGATGTCCGCGGAGCTATCATATGACCAAAGCATAGGGGTTAAGTTTAAAAAGTAAATTTGACCCTTATGGTGTGCATACATTGAAGTATGCTCCCATCTTTTCACTCACTTATTTGACACAGAAAAGCAAACCCAAGTCACTGGAATTCAGAAGTATTACATTTAATTACATTAAACATAAGATCTTCTTGAGATTTACAATCATTATTATCTTTCTTTATAAAATTAAGATCTTCTTGAGATTTACAATGATTATTATTTTGCTTTATAAAATAAATTAATCTAAAATAGGTTGTATTGATTTAACATAATGAAAAGAGTTGTCTAACCAGTAGACGATTTTTTCCATATCCTCGGCGAATTCCGGCTGAAAATCCAAATGGTCCCCTAGTTAGACAACTCCATAATGAAATTCCAAGTGTTTTGTATGTGAGCTATCTTTCCCGGCATTTTTCCTTGTTAAAACAATTTCAGGTTAGTTCTCTTTATGCCATTTTTCCTTGTTAAAACAATTTCAGGTTAGTTCTCTTTATGTCAAATCTTTCAGGCTGGTGACCCCTTGTGATTATCCTTAGATACTTTTATCCTTTCATTAATATTACACCAACCTTGCTCATTCATTTTCTTTTGCTTTTACAAATTATTATTTTCAGGTCATTTCAAGTCTTTAACTTCGTTTACCCTACAAAAGGTTTTCTTTAGCCATATTTTAAAGTGATATTGTCTTTCATTGTCTAAGTGATCTTTCTACTTCATACATACAAAATTCATGTACTCTTTGTTTCACCTAAAAAAAAATATAAAATTCATTTACTCTTTGTTTCACCTAAAACAAAATATAAAGCTTTTAAAAATATTTTTAAAATGATTTTAAAATAATTTTTTTTATGTTTTGGCTTAAAACAAAATGCAAAAAATATAAACACTAAACCTGGAATAGTAAACAAGATAGAACTAGAGTATGTGTTTATACTATATAGTCCTGGAATAGTAAACAAGATAGAACTAGAGTATGAGTTTATACTATATAGTCCTGCAAGTTACAGATATACCCTGCAAATTACAGATAAATTGTATAGTTGTATCAATGTTTTTTA
>LPNX011119452.1:79885-130935 GCA_001517045.1 Pseudotsuga menziesii | reverse complement strand
TGCTAATTCTCTACAATTCTCTGTGAGGTTAATTGTGTGCTTAGATCCTTAGCCAGTTTATGAAATTCCTTATGCCATCAAGGCCTTAGAATTTCTACAGTTACAAAAAATCATAGAAAGTGAAGATTTAAGAGCAGATGACATAAAACCAAGAAGAATAAAAATCCTAGATGAAGATTAAGACTTGGAATATAATGGAGGAGTTTATGATGAAGAATAAAAAGTAGAGAAAGAAGATTCACAAGAAAGTGAATATGAAGACTCTCCAAGACCTGATACAAAATATCCATCTAGAAGAATACAAAAGGATCATCCCGAGGCACAAATCATAGGTGACAAAGAAGTTGGAGTTAGTACAAGAAGAAAACTACTATTTGATGAACAAGCCTTACTTTCCATGGTGGAACCTAAGAAATTTATACAAGCCAGCAATGATGGTGATTGGATCAAATGCATGAATGAATAGTTGGATCAAATTGAGAAGAACCAAACTTGGGACTAGTTCTGAGACCTACAAACAAGAATATTGTAGGAACCAAGTGGGTCTTCAAAAACAAGTTCAATAAAAATGGCAAAGTAGTAAGAAACAAAGAAAGATCAGTGTGTAAAATATATGCTCAAGTGGAGGGTATTGATTTTGAAGAAAACTTTGCACCTGTAGCAAGACTTGAAGTAATCAGAATGTTTTTGGCATTTTCATTTTATAAAAACTTCAAAGTATATCAAATGGATGTTAAGTCTGAATTTTTGAATGGGAAACTAGAATAGGAAGTCTATATTGAACAACCTGAAGGTTTCCTCTTGTCAGAAAATAGAGACTATATTTGCAAGCTGAAAAAGGTACTCTACGGTATCAACCAAGCCCCAAGAGCATGGCTTTCAATCCTAGATAACTACTTGAAGAAACAAGGACATAAAAGAGGAGACATTGATAGTAATCTCTACAATAATATTGAAGATAACAACATGATCATCATTGTTGTTTATGTGGATGATATCATATTTGGAAGCACTCTACAAATACTAAGTGTAAACTTTGCTTCTAAAATGAAGAAGGAATTTGAAATGTCAATGTTGGGTGAATTAAAATTCTTCTTGGGATTACAAGTTTATAAATCCGACAACATAATCTTCATTTCTCAAACCAAGTACATGAAAGACATGCTACGAAGTTTAAGATGGAAGACTGCAAGCCTGTTAGTAATCCTATGATCACTTGTTGTAAGTTAAGCAAGAATGATGAGTCCTTGGAAGTGGATCATACCATGTATAGATCTATGATAGGAAGCCTGCTATATGTGACAAGTACAAGACCAGATGTGATGCAAGTTGTAGCATTGGTTGCTAGATTTCAATCAAATCCCAAAGAAACACATGTGGCTGCAGTGTTGGCACAATCCCGACCAACAAAACCCAGTCAACAGGGGTTCCACTCTGTTGATTCTCAACACACCGCAATCGCCATGAGCATCAGTCCAGACAGGTTTTACCCTGTCCAACAAAACCCATAGAGCGGATGAGGTCTCACCTGAGATGTTCAAGGGAGAGCTATTGGAACCAATTTTCTGCAGTATAGAGGAGGGTTGGGGCATCAGATGTTCATCAGCTTAATTTCTAGATCTAATCTACTTACTGAGCCATTCATCATGTCACATTTAGTCATTCATCATTACAATAGATCTACCAATGGGGAAAACAGATCTAAAATATGACAGTATACATAAGCAGAAAGCATCGCATTATCCATTCATATGCAGATCTATTCATCATTCATCATTAGAATCACAGCAATATAAAACATGAAAATATAAATGGCAACAAGATTTCTGATTAATCCACATCACATCATATTAAATTTGCAGAACAAATCATAGATCAAAACAGACAACGATCTAGTATCACTCTATCTAGTATCACATCTGACATTCATTCTCCATGTATATCTCTTACATGCATAATTCTTCTATTTATAGGATTACGCCTTTACATTCAAGGTCTACTTCTAACTAACTTCTAACAAACTTCTAACTAACTTAACCACTAAGGACCAATATTCCAAAGAAATGGTCAATAAGTACAAAAAGTGACATGAAAATATCAAAAGTGGACTATTTTCCTCCTATCGTGCTATCTTTTCCTTGCGCGGTGCCATGTGAGTATGCATAGAATCCTAGATGTGGCACAACTCACTTACCTCCAACCCCTTGCCAACAGGCCCCCAACATAGTCTTGTGGATCGTCCTCGAGCCACGTCAGATGGACATGGTGTACGCGTTGGTATTCATATTGACATCTTCATATTTCTGAGAAGTTTTGGTGACCTATGCTCTGAATTTCTCAGCAACATCTTGACACATAAGTCGATCCTACTTCAATGGGTGCTCCACCATCGTTGCATTGATTTCCTTCTTATGGTCCCGCATAGCTTGCAATGCAGCAACAACTTTTTCCAACAATTGGGCTCCAATATCTTGGAATTTGTCGAGCTGGTCGTTGCATTTCCACTGTCATTCCTAAGCTTTTACCACCCACTACTGCAGCTCCTTCAAATCAGGTGATCGCGTGATTAACACAATGGGCGACATGGTCCGCAGTGATTTCTTCAATGTGGCCAACTGGTTCTTAGATTCCTACAATTGTGTTGTAAGTTGTTCTAGCTGCTTATTGTTAACAATATTACCCCGAGACTATGTCGTTACCTCGACGATATACTTAGCATATTTCTCTAGTTCATCAAACTGTGTTGCAATCTCTTCAATGGAGTCTTTCGCTCTGCAACCTGCTCTGGTGGTGTGTCTGGGTATACCATTGTGTTTAGTAGGATGTTGTCTGTCTAGAGTTGCACAATGACTTATCCAAGTTGCTTGGCCTTAGTGACTGCATCCAGTTCTCCTGTGCTTTCATGGATGTGTTGGTAGGATGCATCAATAGCCTCTTCAACCTTGCCTCTACTAGCAAACAACTCTGCCTTTTCAATAATGGGGCAGTTGGTTTTATTTTTCAATGCAATAATCTCCATAGCAAATTTCCTTGCCAATTCGTCCTACGCCATCTTCAAGGCTTCAATATCCTACGATCTTTCTGCTATGAGCTACTCCTTTCCCTATTTTAGCCTCTCTACTTCCTTCCTGAGCTTCTCATCTTCATTCTGAAACTATATGTACCAGTCGCTGAGCTCCTTATTCCTATCATCCAACTCCTAGATGGTGACCCAATGTATGTGTACTAAAGTCTGGGTCGATAGTTTGTTGATATCCAAGGCGATACTTTGCATCTAGTGCACTGAGGAAGTCACACCTGCATTTCCTATGTCAATTACAGTCGAGGGAACCTGGACGGTCCTATCCCACTGCTTGGTGCTAATCGACGAGAATTCTTGCACAACAACACTCTCTGGTGCTCTCTTCAAAACAACATTATAAACAAAATCCAACTTGTTTCTTACCCCAGCAAAGCCTTCCTAGGTGGACTGGCGCATTGCAGTTGCTACAGTATTAGATGAATCCGAGATGGCCTTAATAAGCTATTGCAATTGGGCCTCCAACACTGATCTAGTACTACTACTGGAATCTTGATCCATTTTGTGTTGCATTTTGATCTTGTAAAGGATGCACCATGCGTTTGGATCAATATTGGGTGACAACTCTCCATCAGACTCATGAAGAATCTGTTCTGAGTGCATAGGATCTTCAGGGGAATCTACAGGTGGCCCCTCTAATACTTCATTTGTAGGCCAATCCTGAACCACTTCTTCCAATTTGTCATCAGTCACCTTATAGACCATGGGTATCCATTGCTTATCAGGGTCACGCCATGCCTAGATATGAATAGTGTGCAGTTCGATGGTGATCCGCATAATATGTTGATATTTCACTTCTATTGCGGTTGATAACCTTGGTATTTTTACCACTACTGCTTGCAATGCCTTTGAGTAGACCCAAAAGTGGATCGCACAATCCGTTTTCCGACTGGCCTCCTCCACCCACCACAAGTTTTTATATCGTGCACCCTTGCACACCTTAGCAGCTTTGACCATCATTCCTTGGTAATCCTCTGGCTCCATCCAAGCCACCAACGCTATCAATATTATTAGCCAACTATAAGAAAAAGGCCACTCACCAATCTGAACTATGACTGTGTCCTTCGTCAGCTGATTCAACAAAAAGAGGGAGCAGTTCATGTGGACTCCCTCGGCACATTTCTGCACACATGCAATAACTCCCGAAGTGCACTGGATAGGGAAATTATTTTAGACAATCTTACTTTCCAGTATTCATGCACTAATACTCACCATTCTGTCATTGATGTTTTCTATGCGATAGGATCTTCAATTGCATTGCAAATCATATTGCTACTTCAACCGAGCCGCAAGATGCTTATTTTCTGTGTAGCTCTGTGAATACGTACCAAAACCTTGGCATTTCATCCAGGGTATGAATAAAGGCCTGGACCCATTCATCCTTTGGTCGCGCTGCCCATAGTGTTTGACACTCTGCCAAATGGCTATTAGGGGCATTCTTGCCATCATAATTCCTAGTGTGGTACACCTCTGTGGTACCAAAATGAACTGTCATCATCCTCCAACATTGCGTCCATCTAGTAATCATCTTCTTATGAACTGCCCATCAGCGGGAAGGAGTATCCTTCAGTGCTTCCTCCAGTGCCAATAGTCATTGTGGTGCTGAGACTCTCTTGTCAAATATTTATAAGAATGTGCGGCCATCTTGAGTAACCCTTCATATACTAGAAATTCAACAATTTCAGTCGCAACATGACACAGAGATTGTGTAATCAGACCACACTTTCTAAAGGATACCTCATGCATGTGGTTTTTCCAATTCTCAAGCGCATCATCAGAATCAGAGGACACAAAGATAGAATTGTTCCAACCAAGTTCTCCCTCTGCAATCAGGTGGATATAGTCTTCATAGATGTTGTAAGCATGATCCCACCCCTTGACAACTTCATCCTTCACAGGTTCAATGTATCTCCGGCCCTCATTTGGATCCATAGGTGCGATGACGCGAATGTCCTGGTTCTAGAATGTGATCATTTGATTATTAAAATTAATCATATCCATACTATGATTGGCCCATCCAATCCCCAGTAGTTTGGGATAGGATCCTTCCCCATTAACGACTTGAATCACATCAAAGTTAGCATGTGTTCTCATACCTTCAACATCAACAACCAAATTCATTACCCTTCCAATTGGTTGCACCTTAGCTTGGTTTTCCAATTGCAGTTGCATAGGGGACCAACCCAATGGTGGGCTCCCCATTTTCTACCAAGTCTTCTTAGTCAATATGTTCACATCCGATTCTAAGTCCGAGATGACTGATTCCACCTCATAGTCCCCAATCTGGATATTCATACGCATTTATTTACCTGTCTTTTTCTTCTGTAAGGAGTTAACTGCAGAGTCCTTCAGCTCCTTTCCCAGACGGTATAACAAACTCTCAAGCTCAATAGGGGCCTTGGGATCTCGTGCGAGTGCTAAGAATTTCTCAAAGAAATGCTGCAAGGTACCATGCTTCCATGATGGTCATGCTTCTAAGGATAAATCAAAGGCGGATGGCATTTTGTACATAGGAGAATTATCATTATTTCATCCTATCACGTTTGGAGTTTCAAAAAATGTCTCTTTTTCAATCATAATATCAAACACCGCTTTCTTCTTCCCAGCTAATTGAAATTGCAGCCATTGTCCATCATCTCCCATCGTCGCACTCTACGAGTGACAATGGTGATGTGGACATCCTGCATTCTGGGCTCTGTTGAAATCGTCGCAACTGTTGGACCTTGAGTCTAGTTCATCAGCAGAGTCTAAGATAGTGGTGGATTCTAGTTTACTGGTGGGCTCATCAACTTATTCACAGTTTGATTCTGGAGCGAAACTTGATTCTGGGCCTGGCTCTGTAACTGGTTCTAGATTGGTAACTAATTCCAAGTCTGTAACTGGGATTGATTTTGCAATTGCGAAACGTTTCCAATTTTCCATCTTGCGATTAACTATGGGAAATTTTCCAAGGTATGATCAATCACTGCACAATACATACATGAGCACTGCAAGTGTGGGAAGTCTCTCTAATAATGCCCGAATACTCCATAATTATAACATTGGATAGATGCACTACCTTGTCACCCTCCTCCTCTGCCTCAAAATCCTCCGCGGAATCCTCCTTGTTGTGGGCTCTTTCATTGAGCTACATGCTGTGGAGGGGGATTCGGTTGTTGCTAAACAAAGTGCATTTCTTGTGTGTATTGTGGCTGCGCCTAGGCCATTGGAATTTGATTATATGGCTGCTACGGGGAAAACTGCAGTTGTGGCGCAAACTATGGCTGTGGCTGGGGTGGCAAAAACTGCATCAGCGACGATGGTCTGTACTATAGTTGTGGTTGAGAACTGACCATCTAAGGCTACAAATGTAGTTGCTGGACTATGCGGTGGCCTTCGCCCTTCATGAAATATGAATAATAAGTTCCGTCCTGAAGCAGATCGTATGCCCAATAGTCTCTATCCTCATGCCCGACTGAGCGACAGAATGAACAGTATAAATTGGCAGGTTTTGACACCATCTTTTGCATATAACTACATTCCTCATGTCAATTTCCATAGACTTAGCATATGCGACACCATGACACACCACCGCTACTCAACGGGTTTGGAGCTCCAGATAACAGATAGTTTCTAAAGTCGGAGCAAGTATCTTTGGTGTGGCCATCTATGTGACACCAAGTACACCAAATATCTACGCATTCCTCCTTACCTTTCTTGATGTCCTACAGCTAGAGTCTAAGGGTCTCTAGCTATTCTTGAATTTGATTCATCCCCACTGCACTCTCCCCAATAGGTGAATCTTTGAGCTTCATCATAATTTCCAAGGCTTCGCTCTGCATCGCTATATTTTGCTGCATCAATGGTTGTCAAATATGAGAAACCAATGCTGCGATAAACCATTATTTATGTTGGACATTACTCATAGGAAAAATGACTCTGGCCATGAGTGTCTTGAACCTCTGATCGAAATTCCAAACGGTCTCAGTAGGAAATTGCTTGATTTCCTTCAGCTCCGTAATGTATTGTGCTTCCAACTTTGATTTTCTGAATTCCTAGATTAGTTTCATCCAGATATCATCCAATGTATTCGTTGGAGTCCCCTAAGGAACTTGGATAAACTTCATAAAATATTCAAGTGCGTGACCCCTTAGAGTAGTCACTAACTGTCCTTTCTTTACATCATCGTCAGTGGCCTGTCTAACACTCCACACTGCTTCGCATAAAAACTAGTACTGCTCAGGATCATCAGTCCTATTTCCATGGAACAAAGGTAGCTTCATGTCATCACCCACCATCCTAGGCCTCCTTCCTACAGATGCTAATATACTACTAGACTGCTTCTGGCACGTCATACAAGTTGACGTGGGACTTTGAGTTTTTCTTGAGTTTGGAGTAGTGCGAGGAGGCATGGGTGCGCTGCTGCCAGTGTTTGATCTTATTGTCATTCTAGGCGTAGCCTGGGCTTGGTTGTCCTCATCATCACTGTATGGTCACTTCATCCTGTGTGGTTTTCCTTTGTAGTCTTGCGTTCTGATCGCAGCAAGACCTTCCCCTTTCCTCTTCCTCTTCTCTAGTTGGAACCTTGCTCCTCCCCTTGTACAACCACTTCCTTCCTCAGCTTCCCTCACAATCTCGTCGAAACTTGCACCCATCTACCCCTTACCTTCTCATTCATCTCCCCCTTGGTCGTAGTATCCACAACCTCCGCACACCGGGGTGCTACTACTCTAGGTGCATTTTGAGTATACCCTTTTCACAAACCAACATTTTAATCAAAAATTGAAGCGACAATAAGAACCTACCTCTGGGTCCATTGAAGAATTCCCTCTTTGCTCTGTTGTAATATTTATTGGTGTTGACAATGGACTCAGTGATATATCCCTCTAGGATACTATCCAACCAGACCTCGATGGTGTGCGACGCTTTTTTTTTCCAGTTTCTTGCAGCTCCTGAATCAGTTCAGGGGTCTATGTCATTAATTATCCTTCTTGAGAGTCTGTCTTCTTGTATGTGAATCGCGCCAACCACTCGTACAATATGATAGGAAATCCACCGAAGAAGTATTCGTGCCGACCGTCATGGATGTACTTTGCTAAGCACTTATTTTTTGTCAACCCAGGGTTCTGATTTTCTGCTTCAACAAATTCTCTCAGCTTCTGATCAAACCAATCTTGAAGTTACGGTCACGTCGGATGCCACATCCATTCTTGGGTAACCATTTGTCAGATGCTACATACCCTCCTCTCAGTCACAACGAGGTCTCGACAATGAAACCATTTTTTGGCGCAATCCTAACCAACAAAACCCAGTCGACAGGGTTTCCACTCTGTTGACTCTCAACACACCGCGATCTCCCTGAGCTTCGACCCAGACAGGTTTTACCCTATCCAGTAACATTCATAGAGTAGATGAGGTCTCACCCGAGATGTTCGATGGAGAGCTGTCAGAACCAAGTTTTCACAGTATAGAGGAGGCTTGGGGCATCAGACGTTCATCAGCTTAATTTCCATATCTAATCTACTTACTAGGACATTCATCATGTTGCATTTAGTCATTCATCATTACAACAAATATACCAGTGGGGAAACTAGATCTAAAATTAGAGAGTATCCATAAGAAGAAAGCATCGCATTATACATTCATATGCAGATCTATTCATCATTCATCATCAGAATCGTAGCAATGTAAAATAGGAAAAGATAAATGGCAACAGGATTTTTGACCAATCCACGTCACATCATATTAAAGTCATAGAAAAAATCGTAGATCAAAATAGACAAAAATCCAGTATCACTCTGTCTAGTATAACATTCAGCATTCATTCTCCATGTATATCTCTTACATGCATAATTATTCTATTTATAGGCTTGCACCTTTACATTCAAGGTCCAATTCTAACTAACTTATAACAAAATTCTAACTAACTTAACCACTAAGGACCAATATTCCAAAGAAATTGTCAATAATTACAAAAAGTGACATGAAAATATAAAAAAGTGGACTATTTTTTGCCTATCGTGATATCTTTTCCTTGCGTGGTGCCACATGAGTATGTGCAACATCCTAGATGTTGTGCAACTCACTTACCTCCAACCCCTTGCCAACTTGCAGTAAAAAGAATTATTAGATAGCCAAAAGGCGCCATGGACTATGGTTTATGGTACCCAAAATGCAGAGACTTCACTTTATGAGAATTCACTGATGAAGATTGGGTAGGAAGTGTTGATGACCGAAAGAGTACTAGTGGAGAAACATTTTTTTGGGAAATTATTTGGTATCATGGTTAAGAAAGAAACAATCCTCCATAGCACTATCTACAACAGAGGATGAATATATTGTTGCTGCATCATGTTGTACTCAAGCCATTTGGATGAAGCAGGCATTGGAAGACTTACTTGTGAAGTATGAGCATCCAATAGTGATAAATTGTGATAATACAAATGCCATAAACTTATCAAACAAAACAAAGCACATACTAATTAAATATCACTTTCTATGAGATCAAGTGTTACGGAGAGAAATTCCTATGGCTTGGGGTACCACAACAGATAGATTAACTCCAGAAATCAATCATTCCCTATATGCAAGAGAAACCAAACATCTAACACTAAAGGATTTCGATTCGTATCTTATTCTAGATGGTTGATGTAGATCCCCATTGATCTTTTCCACTCTAGCTTGTATTAGCAATTTGCTTCCTCAACATTCAGCAAACAAGACAAGCATGCTATATATAATTGTGTTAGACCTACTCTAGCATATATAATCAATAACATATAAGAATTTTCAAGCATCCATGGATCAAATACTCATTATTGGACAGGAAAAGATATTTCTATTGATATAAAATAGAGATTACAATAGTGACAACCTCTGTCGGCACATCTGCAAATCGGAGAAACTGAGTCCCCCACTTGGGCCTCCACCACTTCAATCCTCCATCTCTCAATAGCAAGCTGAAAAACAAAAGGCTAGCTTGGGAAGAACACAAAGTTCTCCAAGGGACCAAGGGATGCAGACTCAAGTATAAGCTCCGGCAACAATGGACTATAGTTTTCTTGCTCTTCAATTCCTCCTCTCTCAATGTATCCAAAGGGTTTCTTATATAGCTCTTCAATGGGGTAATGGAAGGTGGAATCCAAGCGATCTCAAGGCATGTGGAAGGCCAAGAGATAAGTGACTTGGATCCACATCAAGGAAAACTCCAAAATCATTTGGCCTTTTGCACACATCCCAATGTACGTGGGTTTAAGGGTCAAATCCATGTATATACACGAGAAAGGGATTAAAAGTCAAATATGGAAATTATTGCATGTTTTTAGGGATGATCTTGGAAACATCAAAAGTACAAAAATGGTCCATGGGGTCTAAAGAGTCTGCAGAGGGACAGGGAAGGCCATAAAAGTGTGATCCACCATGTGTGGTAAAATCAGCTGTAATAGATGCCCCCTAATGTGTGATGTCAAAGGGGTCATACGATGGCTGAAATATATTATAAGTCCATCCCATAAGTGGAGTGATGAAGAACCCAGTGGAAGACCCAACCATCCAATCAGTACAATACAATGATCAAACTCTGCACATAACTGTAAGTAGATGTAGCAGTCCCGGATACATAAGAGTACAATGGCCATGATTAGGCATGATACAAAATTTTACATGTGTTGTCATCGCCATGTACAATATAGATAGCTCAGAATCTCCATGATGAAGATATATACATAGATATATAATGGATCAATATCTCCAAAATGGCTTGGAAATATCTGACATATATTGGAATCAAGTCACGAGAGCTGAAATCTCATGAACACTGACACGATCAAGGAGGTAGAATATATGAGATGCCACCAGTCTAGAAGGTCTTCTACACAAACCACTACGAGTACATGTCATACTATGTGAATAGAGGTGTTGAGGTCGAACATAGTAGTCCATCATTTGATTACTGGTCATTGATGTATACCATTAACAAACACGAGGTTACCCACCGATAATGAAAATGGGAATCAAGGTACTAGAGTGCAAACTAACAAGTGTGAATAAATGTGTTGAGATTGAACACTTGAGAGAATCCATCAATTAGGGGACATCGATGTATTCCCAAAAACTGTCGATGGTGAGAGAACCTGCCACCGATGACTACAAGTCTCAAGGCACTAAAAAATGACTCTAGATTCCTATCCCAGAATAAATGATCTAAAGTCGATGGGATGAAATCCACTAGAAGGAGGGAATTAAGGCATCCCTCATCATCCAACACGAGGTACTCAGCAAAGCTGTATAATGTGGAAGGACTCGATCATAATGTGCATGAACCAGTAACCGTACTGGGAATGGCCGACATGAAAAGTCAAGATAATTGAGGAATGGTCAACTTAGGTTTCAACTTCCTTCGAATAAGAGCATAAAGGTGAATGGTGAGTGAATGTAGGAAGCATAGACTCGATATACAAAACTGGGACATCTCTGCGACACAAGAGGCATCGATAGAGGCTCCATAGAGACTGGAAGCTTAACCAGTCAGTGGAGATAAACTCAAAAAAAAGAGTATAGCTCCTAAAGTCAAACTATTAACCCGACCAACGGATGTGATATACAGTGCTCTGTTCGAAGGTGACATGAATCTACTGCTGCCAAAGATAACATCTTTTCTTGTCTGGATTTTTGGTTTTTTTTATTTTTTTTTGGACTTTTTCAAATATTTTGAAAAACTTGAAAAAGAATAAAAGTTCTTTATAGTTACAGACTAGGAGGAGATGAGTGTCAAGGGACAAACAAACTAGTTCCAACCAGCGGAACATACCTATGCTCAATGCAAGGACACATGTGTAGGATAAAGACACTAGGGGGAAAGTCCCCTCCTAGTAAAAAATGGGGAATCAAGCTACAAACGATATGTAAAATGGCTCTGTGTGGCTAGACATGAGATAAGCTCGGGCTATATGGCTGATAATCAGAGTCAGGGAAGCCAGCATAAGGCTCAAAAAGGCATGTAAAACTCATGATAATGCAATTACAACTTGACATATACAAGGGAGTCTCGGGGAAATGCCAGCATAAAGCTCAAGAGGAGTATGAGGCTCTTTCTCAAGGACATGGCGATACTATACAAAGGACTCCTAGACCTAAGAGAGGACTCACAACATGGATATCAAATGCAAAGGGTATCTAACTAGGACACCCATGTATAGGAAAGCTCTACCATTCATATAGTACCACTTCTAACAATAGCATGAAGGTTTTGTGATACCATGGAATGGGTTCGTACCTAAGGTTAAATCAAAACAGTCATAAGGTCATGCAAAATGCAAGAAAATGTGAAATCCTAACCTATATGCTAGTTTATACATGATACCTGTGATAGGAACAAAATGGTCGAAACCTCGGAGAGAGTGTACAAAAAATGGACCCTACATGACAACCATATTAGTCCAAAACAACCCAAAATAGTTAATAAAGAATCCAAACTATAGGGAATAGGGAGGATTGATCACAACAAATAAATTCAAAGGAAATAGTGTGGTGGACGATGGACCATAAAAAGGAATGTAAAGTGTAGACCCAACATTCACGTATCCACTACCAACCCAGTGAGGGTGACCATTGGTGTAAAGACCGAGCGAAGGGAATAAAAATCCTCCACAAATGGAGTAGAGGATGGAATATGACCATTCCCAAATCTATGAGCACAGTAAGGGGTTGTGATGCCCCCAAGTTTGACACCAAGGTCCATACTAGGACCAAGGATGGGTGATAGGATACCAGGCATGCCAAAAATAAAAGGACCCGAACTCAAGAGAGCATAAATATACTCAAGTAACCGTGATCCCAAAGGCCAACTAGCAAATAAAGAGCACACTCCTAAGAAAATATACAGCCAAAATTCAAGCAAACCAAAGGGAGGATATGTGAGCTCCCGAATGCACCTGGATAGACACCTACTTGTTGTTGTTTAGTAGTCTTGGAGAATTAACTCACAATGACCTATTCCAAGACTTGAAAACCTAATCTTGTTGATGCACCCTATAAAAGAAAAGAGTATAATTCATTTTATTATGCGTTGATTTTAATTGGCTGTAATTACTCAAAGAGAAATGGTCGTGCAACTAATGAAGTTATGACTCAGAAGTGAAGTAAATATGCACACCATAACAAACAATGCTAAGTGCAATCTTGTAGAATGAAAAACAGGGTATGCCACTACATGAGATGAATAAATATATATTCCTTTCTGAATTCCAATGCAATCCTTCCTATATGAAAGCCTAAATAAAACTCTCATCCAAGCAATCTAATGCAAGTACCTCCTCAAGTCCATATCTAATATGCAACTAAGAGTGCAACTACTTTGTATTTTTCAATATAAAAGCATGAACAATGCAATAAAAATCATCTAAAACTGTCAATCTCTGCAGCAAGTATAAAACACAAACCCATCAAGACACCAAGACAAAAAAAAGTAATGCACTAATGGAAAAACAAAAAGGATAAATGACTAAAACTAATTTCAAAGAAAAATCAATGAAAAAGCGGTCACTGGTCACAAAAGAAACATCCAATAGACAACATCAGACCCAAGGAAGACCCAACCACACTCACAACCCACCCAACAACTTCCCACAACATCAAACTCACCAAAAGGGAGGATGTACGTGACTGTTTAAAGAAAATCTACGTATATACTCGACTTTTGGCCAAAAAGCTGCATGTATACGTGGATTTTGGCCAAAAACCTGCGTGTATACGCAACTTTTGGCCAAAAATCCGTGTATGTATGCAAAGTTTCACCAAAAACCTGGGTATACAGAGAAGACAGTGCTAAAAATAAAGCCAAGGGTCAAACCAATAAAGGGGAGTGCCAATGGATGAACATACTATAAAATGCAACATAGAAACAAGGAGAAACAAAGAGCAAGTCAAGAATATCAAGCACATTATGCCCCCAAACCCCAAAGAAAAACAAGGAACATCCGCAGCAGAGTCGCCAATTCTGTTACGGAGAGAAATCCCTAAGGCTTGGGGTACCACAACAAACAGATTAACTCCAGAAATCAATCCTTCCCTATATGCAAGAGAAACCAAACATCTAACACTAAAGGATCTCGATTCGTACCTTATTCTGGATGATTGATGTAGATCCCCATTGAGTTTTTCCACTCTAGCTTGTATTAGCAATTTGCTTCCTCAACATTCAACAAACAAGACAAGCATGCTATATATAATTGTGTTAGACCTACTCTAGCATATATAATCAATAACATATAAGCATTTGCAAGCATCCATGGATCAAATACTCATTTAAATACACATTATTGGACAGGAAAAGATATATCTATTGATATAAAACAAAGATTACAATAGTGACAACCTCTGTCAGCACGTCTACAAATCGGAGAAACTAAGTCCCCCACTTGGGCCTCCACCACTTCAATCCTCCATCTCTCGATAGCAAGCTCACAAGCAAAAGGAAAGCTTGGGAAGAACACAAAGTGCTCCAAGGGACAAAGGGATGCAAACTCAAGTATAAGCTCCAACAACAATGGGCTATAGTTTTCTTTCTCTTCAATTCCTCCTCTCTCAATGTATCCAAAGGGTTCCTTATATAGCTCTTCAATGGGGTAATGGAAGGCCAAATCTGAGCGATCTCAAGGCATCTGGAAGGCCAAGAGACAAGTGGCTCGGATCCACATCAAGGAAAACTCCAAAACCATTTGGCCTTTTGCACACATCTCGATGTACGTGGGTTTAAGAGTAAAATCCATGTATATACACGAGAAAGGGATTAAAAGCCGCGTATGGAAATTATTGCAAATTTTTAGGGATGATCTTGGAAACATCAAAAGTACAAAAATGGTCCGTGGGGTCTAAAGAGTCTACAGAGGGATAGGGAAGGCCATAAAACTGTGATCCACCATGTGTGGTAAAATCAACTGTAACATCAAGTGTCTCAAAAAGTGGTCCAATTGGAATATATTAATGCTAAAGAACATATTGTTGATATATTCACTAAGCCACTACCCAAAGAAACATTTGAGAATATTAGAGATAAATTGGGAGTAATCTCCTTACAGTGTATAAAAAGGACAAAATGTAGCATGTTAGGGGGAGATATGTTGACAGTGGGATCTTGTTGGAAGGAATTTTCGGAGAGAATTAGTTGTGCAACATCAAGGATGTTGCACAAGGAGGAATATGGCACGCAAGGTGGATTGGCCATATTTTGTATATTTTGGTCATGTTTTGTAGTTTTTGGTCAATTTTTTGTATATTTTGATCCAAGTAGTTAGGAATTTGACTTAAGTGGACCAATGCAAAGGTGCAAGCATATAAATAGATCTAGGATTGTAAATGTTAAATCATCTTGAGATCGAACCAGTGCAAGAGTGGAACTGTGTTTGGATGCGAAGTTAATATGACATCACAGAGAATTGAGAGAAACACTGTGTCTTTTTAATTCTTCATGTTTTCATGTTTTCCTGCTTTCTGCGATGTGATATTCCAATATGATGTTTTTTTCTGAATGATGCGATGCTTTCCTGTTATGAATGATGCAATGTTGGTATATTTGTTTATGCGTTGGGACTCTGGTTCAATCTGGGAATGACATGATCTAATGGATGATGAAATGATGTTATGAATGTATGAATCAATGCTTTGATATGCTAAGTAATGTTGTGATAGTTTGACGATAGATGTGCATTCCTCCTTATTACTGCAGAAACTTGGTTCTAACAGTTCTCCCTCAAACATCTTGGTTAGACCTCATTTGGTCTGTAGGTGTTGCTGGATAGGGTAAAACCTATCTTTGTCAATCCTCAGGGAGATCATTGTGGTAAGGGTGTCGAAAAAGAGTGAACCCATATCGACAAATCTGTGTCAACAGAGCTTTCATAAGGAAGCCTTTGTCATCAAGGCCAAAAGGGAAGAAAATTGGAAAATTGAGGAATCGTTGCCATCAATGCTAAAGGGGGGGAATGTTGAGTATGGATGTCATTGATGTCAAAGAGGTTTAGTAATGACCAAGGTCCTTGCACAAAGGAAATTGCAGAAGTTCGTGCTGATAAATTTAAACTGAGTTAAAATTATAAACAAAGTATATATATAATCTACAGGAACAAAACTAATATATAAAACAAAGTCTATTATCCCTGTAGATTGCAGATCTAAGAGGAATATACACGATAGCATTAGAAACTAACAAATTAGTTAATTCTGGTAAAATAGAGTTATGATGAATAAAAAGGGGTGTGACTGTATAAACAAAGAATTGATTGTTAGTTAAGGGACGTCTTTGAAAAAAATCATATGTTGTGAAAGCTAATGATGAAGTTGTGTGATGGTTCAAGTGAAAATACATGAGTTTCCAAGTTTGAAGAGATGTTGTGAGATGTGTGTTAAAGGTATATATAGAGAGAAGTTTGAGAGGAAGAAAGAGTCTCCATAGTCCAGATCGTGGAAGCATATAGAATAGGAAGACACCAGTGACATGAAGAATTATCTATGACAGAGTTGAAGACTAAGAGATATGGAATATTGATAAAACATATCAGGGTGGAAGGGTGTTGCTAGGGCAGGAAACAAGCCTGCAGAGGGTTGTATCCTCCTTCCAGTAGTGGATGGAAAACATGGTGTTGGTGAATCCTTGCTTGTTGTAGGTGGTAGAAGAACTAGGGTGTTGTAGCACCATTGTCTGTTGCAGTAGGAAAAAATATGGGGTGTTGATGCATCCTTTCTGTAGCAGCAGATAAACAATTTTGTAAAATTCATCTTATTAATGAGTTTGAGTTTGTGGTTTTCTCCTTGAGGTTTCCACAATAAAATTATGTGTCCTAACTTGTTTGATTATTTTTGTGTCTTGTACTAATTGTTTTAATAAAAGATAAAAGAAGGAAATACTGATTCACCCCCCCTCTTAGTATTGCTGGATAATCCATCACGGTCATTCAAAGAAAAAGAGGAGAGCAAGAAAGAGAGAGAAAATAAAACCAGAGAGCATGAGACAAAAGATGAATGTATGAATTGTAAATAATATCTTAAGATGAGTCTACAAGCTTAGTGTGCAAACCAAAGGTGCCAAACCAATTCTCATGCTAGATGAAGAGCACCTTTGTGTTTGTTACCGAATGGGTTTCCATTTTATATCTCGTCTCTATGTGTCTTTAATGTCTGTATTATTGTTGAATGAGTAGATCTGAATGTGTCGTACATACTCTATTGTGAATGATATATATATATATATATATATATATATATATATATATATATATATATATATGTTGCACGTTAAATGAGTCAATATGTGTTAATGCTTTATGTTATATTGTGTTATATATGTCGACGGATCTATAGACGGTTGTCTTGAATGAATGTATGAGAACAGAGGTTTAATTCTCAGTTTCGATCGAGTGACTTGATATTGTTGTAATAAGGAAATCCCCGACATACTGCATAAAATTGGTTCTAAAAGTCCCCATAAGATATATTGGGTTAGACTTCAGCCGCATCCATTAGAGGAAATTTCAATTTAAAATGGGCCTTCCAAAAATAATACAAAATCCATGTCATCATGTATTATCCAATCAAAATTATTTAAAATTCAAAAAGGGAGCACCTCTTAAACAAATTTTTAATATAAATTTGGGGATAGGTATCATAAAAAAACTACTTTTTTTGTTTATATTTTCAAAATATCTCCCTGTGTTTTTACTCAAATTTTGATCGAGAGAGCTCGTTGGATGCATAATTAAATTCCGCATCCAACGAGTACCTACTCTGCATACTTTTGATGGGCCCCACTACCCCAAAAACAATAAATACATGAAAAAATGTGATGATGGCATCATCATCACATTTTTTCAAGTATTTCTTGTTTTTGGGGTAGCAGATCCCACCAAAAGTATGCGGAGTGGATACTCGTTGGGTGCGGAATTTAATTCCACATCTAACGAGCTCTCTGGATAGAAATTTGAGTAAAAACACAAGGAGATATGTTGAAATTACGAAGAAAAAAAAAGTAGTTTTTTCTTTTCTTCCTCCAAAATTAATAAATATTATTTTATTATTTTAACTATTATTTTATTAATTTTCCTTAGGAGGCCCATTTTGAGTTGAAATTTCCTCTAATGGTTGGTGTTTCCCTGGATTTCTCATTTGTTGGGACGATATCTTGGGTTTTGTTGATGAACAAAGGATATGGACCTAGGTTGACCAAAATTAATCCAACAAATGGTTTTGTTGTTGAATCCGTGAATCATTTTTTGACAGGGATATGTTTTGAAACTCGACAAAGCCAAAAATTTGATATCGGGTTGATTATAAAGCACTAGAGTCTGAACAGGAGAAAAATGAAGGATTGTGACTAAGCCCGACTAGATGGTTGGAGCGATACCTTTACACAAACATTCATGATATTTTATTTAGAGAATTTCACATCATATTGCATGAGTGGTTATTGAAGTTAGCAACACAGAAGAAACAATTTCAAGGCAGAGAACCTACAGAGCGGAGTACTAAGTTGATCTAGTGGTTGAAAGGAGTGAGAAATCCTATATCTAGGGTTGTTGTATTCTGGGTCGATAGTATTTTGGGAGGATATATTGCAGAAATTGTAGTTGACATGATAAAGTCATTCAATGAAGCGAAAAGAGAATTTTTCCAAGGACTGTGAGGTCAATATCTGAAATCTTTGAAGTTGTGGATAAAGATATCGGTGTGTGAGAAAGGTATCATTAGAATGGATTTCGACAAGTAAATATTTGTGCGTGGAGATCAGGGATATGTCTTAAGAAAGGTTGTGAGCAGAATGGATGGGGATAAACTGAGATGTTTTTTGGTAATAGTGAGACCGAGCTAGAAGATAGAGGCCTAAGGAGTGGAATAATATTTTGGTCGGGAAAGAGAAGAAGGACTCTGAAAAGAAGAGGAAGTTATAGTATGATTGAAGGAGAGGAATACAAATTGGTATCACACCTTGATGGAGGATCTTACGATGAATAATAGGAGTACCATATTATATCTAAAGAAGGAAAAGAATAAGAAGGACCATATCTAGATCAAGATTATATCATACCCGTGACCCTGCGTACATCACCCAAGGTAAGATCTAGAAACGCATCACCTAGTGGGTTTTCTAATCCGACCAACATTAATAGTGGAAATAGCAGTTAGGGAACTCCCACTAGTGGAATCTTTAATTCAACAACCCCAAGAGTAAACATAATGGCTATAAATGATATAAAGTTACCGATGTTTAATGGAAATGTGTTAGAGGACCTTGAGCAAAATTGGTTTCTATCTGAAGCTATATGGACCGTATGATAGGTCCAATATGAGGCCATAAAGAAAGCTCATATGATCTCACACAACCCTTAATGGTCGTGCATTGGACTGGTACATGAAATTCTCTATGGTTCCAACAAGAATTCCATAGAAGACATTAGATCAAATCTAGACAACATTGATAAATGAATTCAATAAGCCGAAATCTAAGTCACATTGTATTAGAAAATAAAAGAAATTAAATAATTTCCTACAAAGTCAGTTTGTGACTTTGACCAAAGATTCAAGAATTTGATGGCTAAAGTAATTTTTTAGATGTCAGACATCTAGAATAAATAATGGTTCATCGCAACAATGCTACCAAATATCTATAGTCCCTTAATGCAGTAGAATATAGTATCACAGAATAAGGCTCTGGAGCCCTCCATGAAGTTGCAAGCCTCACCGGTTGGATAATGGTGCAAGAATGATGCAAATATAGTCGTAAATCACTAACTTTACGTTGCAACTTTAGAATATCAAGAAATGGAAATAAGTACAAGAAAAAATATGGTGTACCAGATGTATAACCAAGGGACGCCATAAATATTCATGTCCAACATTTATGAATTATGTTGCATCAGGAGCATCGAATCTGATACATACACAAGGAATTCCTTGGTGTAGAATATGCCAGACTGGAGGACATCGATTGGAGGAATTCCTATACTTACAAAATATAGTAAGTGCACCAACAAGTCTATATTTAAAATTATGTCAGTTAGTAGTACATAATGAGAAATATTGCATAGTATATCAACTATTGAAAGAGAAAACAAATGATACCTACCTAATGAAGAGAAAAAAATAGATGTAGGATGAGAGAGCTTAGCATCAATACGCTCAGGATCAATACCCACAGACACAATACCCTCAACCCAGGGGGGTGGAATTTTCATAGGCCCAGGACGAGGACGAGGACGAGGATTTGGTCACAAAATAGGCCAAGTTATATGTTATAATTGTGGACATAATCGACAATTCACCATAGAGTGCACAAATCCTACGTTGATATGTTCTTACTATAAAGCATTGGATCATACTGTCGGGAAATGTCCCGAGTTGATTTCTAAATGGAATGAAAAAATCACGGGATACCAGAACCCATCACAGAACACTAATCCAAACATCCAGAAGATCTCTACTGAGCCATGGGAGATGAATATTGTTGTGGTAACAAGAGTAGGTGTCGGGACTAGAGTAGATCAAGAAGCACAATATGGACAACCGAGAGTGCAACCAACACAACAAAATAATAGTCCCTTTGATGTCCAAGAGGAAAAATAAGTCTTCTGGTATGCATGAAATGAATTCATCGATGGAAATCAAGCGTAGACTCTTGATATTGTACCAAATGAAGGACTGATATTGGAAATGCCTCAATGATTCAACCATCTACTTGAGAAGAAACAAATATAAAAGGTTACTAAATTGAAGGAATTATTTATAAGTTGTTTAGCACTAATACAAGATAAAGATGTTGTCTCAGAACTAACAGATTTAATAGAAGAACCCCAAGTAGATGTGCAAAGAGAAAGGAGGTTAAACCACACTGGGAAAAGATTGAAAACTAGTCATGTGCTGAGAATGAATGCCTAGATAGGATATTATGATATGGACTATATCATTTCGTACTTGGGTTTTGACGTTAACATTCTTATTAGACAAACCTGGGAAAGTATGGGAAATCCAAGACTAGTTTGGTCTCATGTCCAACTAATATTAGCAAATCAGTCGAAGATCTTACCTCTCGGTTGATTTACTCACGTTCCTGTTGAGATAGAAGAACAACACACTTATGCAGAATTTGAGGTGATTAACATTGTTGATGACAAGAATATTTATCATGTGCTTCTGGGGATCGATTGGGCCATTGATCACCAAATTATTATCAGTTTCAAAGAGAGGATATTAACTTTTGAATATGAAGCGCTTAGGGTGGTCGCATTGCTTGATCCTTTAGAAGGTTGAGGGATTTTGAGCAGGTAAATAATGAAGGACAAGATGGATACTTGGACCATATATACAATATTACCTCTGCAATGGATTATTATGTGAATCTGATGACCAATGAAAAAAATAATTGGTAAAGCCTTACTTCCTGCACATCAAATCCTGGAGAAGCTCCAAAACTCTGGCAGAATCGATTGCATGAAGTGTCAATGAGAAGATGTGAAAAAATTACAAAATATGTGTGACGGGTAGGTATCGAGGTATGCGATATAACTACCTATGAGTTTTAACCTAACCTGGATTATTTTATAATAGAATTTGAAGAAAACTTAATAGAACCTCAGTTCCTATTAGCTCTGTATCTTGCATTAAAGGATAGACCTACCAGATGGTGGGTCGTGCATAAACAGTCTATCTCAGAATGGCCTCATTACTGGAGATTGATGGAATTCTAATTTGGAGAGAAGGTGACATGCACTGGTTAGAAATACATAGGACTGACTAATCCTTTTGATCACATTGAGTACTTTCATGCGACATGGGAGGTATGTCCGCAATAGGAATGGGTCCATCAATTTATACACACATTGGACATGATACCAAGGAATTGGTATATGTCAGTTGAGATACGATGAGGAATAATTAAATGGGAAGAAATAGGTGACATATTTACATATACGTTTGAATTTGTTGATTATCCTCCTTCAATTGATGATGCTTTATAAGTAATCAAGATGAATATCTTTGAATATATTTCAGTGTCATATTTTAATTAGAGAAACGCAACAGTCTAACACTGGATGGAGTGTTATAATGTAACAGGTGAACCTGATGATGATGATCCCCACAACATAAATACTCATGGTTTTGAAGGTGCTTGCATGGTGGAAGGATCATGTGCCTTAAGCGACAAGTTTTTGAATCCATTGAAAATAAAGAAAGTAGACATTGGCTCCCCAAAGAATCCAAATTCTTCCAATATTGGAGATTATTGGGATGATGAGACTATAGGAAAGATAAAAGTCCTACTAGATGAGTTTCAATATATGTTTCCCACTAAGTTTTATTAAATTAATGGAATTGTCATAGATCTTGGATATTTGAAGATACGATTGAAGCCCAACACAAAGACTGTCAAGAAACGGACATCTCGACCCAATCCGAGGTACAATGAAAAACTTAAGGCAGAGTTTGACATAATTCTCAATGTGGGAATCATAGAACCTATTGAACAATCCAAGTGGATTAGTCCCATGGTAGTACAAGATAATAAAATTACTGGTGAAGTACGTATATGTGGCGACCTAAGAAATCTGAATGATTCCTGTTTGCATGACCCATTTCCGACCCCGTTTACAGATGAAGTATTGGAGTGTGTCATGGACCAAGAAGTATATTCCTTTACTCATGGATTATTTGGTTACCATCATATCATAATTGTAAAGGAGGATTGACACAACACAACCTTTGAGACGGAGTGGGGATATTTCCAGTATATGGTAATTCCTTTTGGACTCAAGAATGCTCCTGTTATCTTTTATTTGATAATCATTGTCGCTTTCAAATATTTTATTCATAAGTTTCTTAAATTCTACTTTGATGATTGGACGATATTTTGGCTCATAAAATATCATATTGAGAGCCTCATAATGATGCTGGAACAATGTCGACAATACCATATTTCCCTTAACTTAAAGAAGTTCATTTTTTATACCCATTTTGGAATTCCACTGGGTCATGTAGATCCTACTAAAATTGTGATCATTTTCCACCTACCACCACCTGTGATAGTAAAATAGCTTAGAAAAACTCTGGGAAATACAGGGTACTATCAAAAGTTTATCAGAGGATATGCATAGGTGAATGCTCCTATGGAGAAATTATTGAATAAGGATGTTAAGTTTCAGTCGATTGAAAAATGCCAAGAGAGTCTGGAAGTCCTAAAGAATAAGATGGTTACAACACCCATATTATTTTTTCTAGACAAGAAGAAAGATTTTCATGTACATGTCGATGTGTCGTCTGTCGCACTCATAATTGTACTTGCGTAGCTAAGCGATGGGTATATTGATCATCCTATTTCCTTTGCTAGGTGAAAATGTTCAGTGATAGAGAAGAATTATACCATGACAGAAAGAGAAGGATTAGCTATGGTATATTTGCTTTAAAAAAATGCACTATTTGTTGGGAAGACATTTCAAGATGTATGTAGACCATCCTGCATTGAAATATATGGTTAATAAGTCAGTGTTGCGAGGGAATATTAATAGATGGCTTCTCCTCTTCCAAGAATTTGACTTTCAGATCATTGTTAAAATGGGTCAACTGAAGTCAGGACTAGACCATCTGTCGAGGTTAGAAAGTGGAGAAGAACTGGGTAATCTCAATGATAGTCTTCTTGATGCACAAATACTTGTGATTAATATGTTTCATGATCATTAAATATATATTGTACATGTCTTAACTATGAGGTATGCAACAAAAGGATTCACTACGACACAAAATAAACAATTAGTTGTCACAGTTGCATATTTCCAGTTGATCGCTGAACAGTTATACAAAATGGGGCTAGATGAAATTCTTTGTCGATGTGTTTTGGAGCACAAGAGACCAATGATACTTAATGAAGTGCATGCTAGCATCGTAGGAGGCCATTATGTTTGAAAATCCATAGTGTGTAATATTTTAGAGGTAGGATTGTGGTGGTCCACTCTACATGCAGGCGTCAGAGAGTACTGTTGCAGTTGTGATATCTACGAGAGAAATAGAAAGTCGTCACGACGAGATGGAATTTCGCTAGTACCTCAGATAAATTTACAGGAATTTGACAAATGGGATGTTCATTTTCTTGGACCTATCAATCTAGTAGGGAAAAGAACAGGTGCTCAATACATTATCACTGCGACAGATTACTTGACTAGATGGGTTGAAGAAACACTAGTAAGGGGTTGTACTGCTGTGACCGCTGATAGATTTTTATTTGAAAATGAAGTGACTCAATTCAAATGCCTGAATATTTTTATAAGTGATAAAGGAAGACACTTTGTCAATCAATTGATCAAAGAATTAACTTATTAATCCCAGATTCAACACCAAAAGATGATATTGTATCACATACAAGCAAATCGTGTTGTCAAGGAATTCAATAAGATCTTGGAGAACCCATTGAAAAAGATATGTAATGTTCAAAGAAATGATTGTGATAAGAAAATACCTACAGTATTATGGGATTATCGTGCGACCTATAAAAATTTGATAGGCCAAACTCCATTTCGACTGGTTTATGGATAACAGGTTTTCATGTCGATGGAATATATTGTACCTAGTCTAAGGATAGCTATGATTACTGAAATGACTGATGTTGGTGTTGTTGAAGAAAGATTGTTTCAGCTTGTACAATTATAAGAATAACAATTCATCACAAGGTACCATCAAAATGTCGAGAAGGTGCGATATAAATCTTGACATGATCGACATATCAATAATAAGAAATTTCACATTGGAGATCTTGTTCTCATGTATGAAAATAAGTTTTTGAAGCGTCCTGGAAATATTAGAACACATTAGCTAGGATCATACATTTCCATTTAGATCACTGAAGGAGGATAAATGAAATTGAAGAAGATATATGGCACCCCTTTCAAGGGATTGGTGAATGGAATTCGGTTAAATCGTTATCAAGCTAGCCACAGTTTGGTTTACTGAGAGTTCAAAACAAAATTAGTCGCAAAATTTATGAGTGTTATTATTTCAATAGTTATGAGTGTTTAGTTCACAAAATTATGAGTGTTTTGTAAAAAGAAGAATTGATATCACAAAAATATAGAAAAGTTTCACATATTATATATCTGTCGCGGAGTAAGAACAGTGTTGTAAACTATCTATATATTAAGAAGAAAAATCGTTGTTGCATACTATCTATCTGTCGTAGAAGAAGAATCGTTTTCATAGACTATCGATCTATCGTAGAATAAGAATCATTGTCGCAGACTATCTATCTGTCTTAAGAGAAAATATATGTCGCGGGATTTATGCCTATCGCAATAAAGGAATTTATGTCACATGAGGGATTGTGGGCACAAGTGATAGTTGGCTAGCAGTTAATTTGAGGATGTGGGATATTTTGGTGGCATGCCTTTTCACCACTTCTGCCATTTATGCAAAATAACTATCATTGAACTGACAGGCGAAGTGATGGTTTGATTGGTAGTTTCCTTGAAATTATTAGAAGTATTACTCCATGTGACGAAAATCGCTGCCACCTTTCCATTTACTAGAAGATAATGTGAATAAATGACTGAGTAAATGTATATCATCTTCGCGTCGAATTTTTTTATTTCATTACATTTGACTGATTGCACTGAATTCTTCGTTTGCAACTGTAAGAGCTGAAGCTATTTTTCATAGAGTATGGTCATTATTGTCTCCGGTATGAGCATTTTCCAAGAAGCAGGTCTTGATATTCCATCACCTACACCCATAATGGAAGACACTGCAAAAGTGTTTTCACAGTCACCAAGAGTTGAAAAACTCATTTCGCAATCCCTGGTGATTATTCTCTTAGCATATATATAGTACATAATAGTGAAGAGCTACATCTCTTCTCATGTCATTGTTGCATTTAACATATACAATATTTATTAATTAATTGCTTGATATAATTTATTATTTTATTTACATATTATTCTATTTGGTATGTTACAAGTCATCCTTCTCTGAAAAGATTCGTTCATGAATCTTCTATGATCATTCTGCAACTAGAAATTTTTATTACGCATATTGGTGCCACAGTTTATCAGTTCTTGAAATAATTGGTCCCATTTCCTTTCAAATGTTTTCATGCATATGATTCTGTAGATAAACGAATAACAACTATATGGAGTATTCATATGAGCTTCTAATCAGATGGTGTCCTTTTGATCTTCTAATACGATATATATTTTTTATATTTCTCCATGCTTTGATATGGTTTTCTTATATGTAGTGGAAACTAATAATAATGTAGTTACTTCCTTTTCTGAAAATCTTGTCTTTAGTTGTTCCCAGGGAACCTTTTGATATTGATATTCTTGAACATGTTGAGTTACAACAATTGCTAGAATGTTCATATATTAATTTTTCAGAACATCTTCTGGGTTTTGTTCTTCTATGTTATCCTAATAAAGGTCATCCTTGATGCTTTTATTTTCAACATTGAATTCTTCTACAACTTTAATTTTTTTATAATTTTTGTTAACAATGACTTCATTTTTAACTGTATTTTGTGTTTTATTATTACAATCTACGTCATCGTCATTTTCTTTACAATTGATATTGACTTTGTGATTTTTAATATCATCTTGATATTTCAAATTCTTGTCTTCTACCTCTTCTATTTCATCATCCTTGTTATCATATTCCTTAACAAGTCCTTGTTCTAGAGTTTCACTAGACAATTTTATAGATTTTTCAACTAGCGTGTTAATGTGCCTTACTTCCCTACCTTGTAATAAGCTACACCTAAATTCTGGTAGACGTACATACTTTTTTTACTGAGTATTGCATTTTGAGATTTGTAGTTGTGGTGTATTTTGTTATCCTTCTTGGAGTCTGGTGGCCTGAATATTTTGTGGGGAGGGATATAAGGAGGCGACCGTCATAGCCTCCCTTCCTTTCTAGTTGAAGTAGTGACTTGAACTCTTCCCTACTTGAATATTTAGGATTTTTCGTCGTACCTTGTTCCTCTTTACTTAGTAACTTAGGAGTCACGATTGCTTATTCTATTGTGTGTGCAAATTTAGTTTCCGACTTTTTCGTGGCTTGAGACTTTGGAGATTGTAACCACTTCTTTATAAGCTTCTTCATGATTTTCTCTCAACATTGGATTGGTTTGAGCAATAAATTATTCAGTCTCTAATTTTGCTACAAGTTCTTCCTTTATTCCATCTTCTTCCGTTGTGGTTGCAAAATCAGTTTCCAGTTCTTCCTTATTTGGAAATTTAGGGGGTGTAACTTATTCTTCTATCACAGGTTCCATAAATTTTTCCTTCTTTCCCTTGCTTGAGAAGTGAGATGTCGTAGCTGCTTCTTCTTCATAGGCCTCTTCGTCATTTTCTCTCAGCATTGGCTCAATTTGAGAAATAGATTCTCTAGGGTCATATCTTTCTACAAGTTCTTCCATGATTCCATCTTCTTCTGTCGTCGGTGAAAAATCAGTTTCCAGCTCTACCTTATTTGGAAATTATGGGGGCTTAACCACTTCTACTATCGTAGGTGTCATAGTAGTTTCGTTCTTCTTCATAGGCTTCTTCATCATTTTCTTTCAACATTGGCTCACAGTCATTTTCGATTCTCCCAAGTGGATATGAATGTATCTAACTGAATCTCTAACTCATGGTATCTCAATAAATATTAGAGTCCAAAATCAACTCCCATATGTCCAACCAACTCAAACAAATAGTGAAAACTAGTTAACTGAGTGTAACTCAGTGTGGTAGGTGGGAAAAGGTGCCTACTCCACATGCATCCATGCATTATCCATGCAAGACATGCGTTAGCTAACTGTTTGTGAGATAACTGAAAGTAACTAAGGGATAACTGAGACTAACTAGTAATAACTCCAACTAACTAAAGAAGGTTGGTGCCGAGACTCCCAGTGGCTCATAAAATATAGGGATTAGTCTAGGAGGTGCCCAAACTGATGCATGCACATGCAGTAAGTGGAAATTTACCTCTAACATTGTTCCCCACACTCCAGTGAATGGTACATGTGTCCCCATTAGGCCAAGTGGACCTAATGGTACTAGTGGACCCAATTAATTAATTAAGGTTCCTAAGTTAGGTGAATTAATCTAATAGACAGTATGGTCAAGGGAGGATTAATAATCCTAACCACCCCCCTGAATCCTAACTTGGACAACTGTGGGCCCTAGTAAAAATACCATAGTTCACCCAAATAAAATGTAAAAGAAACATTGCTTCTTAATACAACTGAGGAAACAGGGGAAAACCTCATGGGAAACCCCTCCGCCCCCCCCCCTCAAAACAAGTAGAAATACAAATTTTGAAAAAACTTGTGAAATTTTTTGCTGCTACTATGCAGCAGTAGTATCTTGGTTCTTCTGTGTAGGTGAACCCATTAACCCAAACAACATTCTTATGTCTGGAGGAATATTCCTCTTTGTAAGAAGAACAATGTACTCAACTGAATAAGAAATATAAATAGATGTATTGTGAAACCTGGACCCATGTAGAGCAGCTGAAGTCAAGTGAAGAGAGAGTAAAATTTCTTGAGTATTCAAGCCATTTGAGGAACACCCAAGAACCTGATATATGTCATCCTTGAACAGAAAACTGTGATTGGAAAAATCAGCCCCAAGTGTTAGGAGCAGGTGTCGAGGAAAATGCAGAATGTCTCCCTCTTTACTAGTTTTGTGAGGACATGAGCATGTGACCAAAGGTAGAGAAGCCATGTGAATATGGAGAGAAAATGCCTGAGATCCATAATCTGATATAGCTTCATAAATATCCAATAATTCAAAAAATATAATATCATCAAATTTAGAAGAAAGAACTAACATCGAATCCTCAACAACAAAATTGAAAGAGACTTCCGGGGCTTGATTTGTCAAACCAAAATTGATGAAAATAGTTATAAGCAATATTGAAAGCTCTTGAATATTGAAACCTGAATCACATATTACCAGATCATAAAATAAATCATATCCAAAAATATTCATATCAGATCCAAAAAATTTCTCCACCGAGACGGTAGATGCACAATGTTCTCCTTCTTCAAAATTATGATTTTCGGTGCATGCAATCCTGTAGGAATTTACTGGAAGATCTAGATTAATGAGAGTGAATGGATCACTCTTACATTATGATATTATTTATATAATATCAATGGTATTACTTATATTCACACCAGAAACATCATTATAGATAGAGAAATCAAATTCCTCTATCGTTTCTAAAACAACCAACGGTAAACTATGAACAAAATTTAAAGAATTACTGGAGAATTTTTGCAAAGAATAGGAAAAGTGTTTTTCTTCACAAACAGAGATTCTAATTTATTCTTTTGGATCATCCATGTGAGGAGTTGGTATATCAGGGATCTCATACACTTTTGGAGCAGCAGGAGGAGTAACTTCAAGGAGACTTTCTTCCATTCGAATTGACTGTAGGGAAAAATATGCTTCTTCTTCATCTTCAACAATTTGCTTTTCTGTAGGAGAGGGCATGGAATCATCATGCTGTATTTTATATGAACCTCTCTCAACATCTACGATTTTAGAGTCATATCCCATATCACTGCTAGGTCCTCCTGATAGAGGGAAGGTGATGAAGGATTCCTTGGAATAAACCATGTGGTTGGATGCTCCAGAATCTATCACATAAGCCTTCAACGGAGAGAGGCTTGCATGCAAGCATATCTCAAATTCTTGAGTCTGCTCTTCATCATTTGACATCATTGCCCTTTATGGAAGGGAAATATTGTTCTGTACACATATATTTTTCATCTGGTCGAGGGTATTCTTCATGCATGAGTCTTCTAGATGAAAACCCCTGATACAGTAGGGACACTTTTTCTTTTTCTTCTTAGAGTCGGAGGCTCCTTCAGAAATTTGCTGATTTTGTTTAGGATTTGAATCAGCTGCCTATGGATCATTCTTCTTTGATTGCCCCTTTTCTTGTGCTTTGGAAGAGTAAAAAACTAGGATACATTGATCTTTGGATGTCTTGATGACTCCCATTCGAATCAACTTGTCTTGCTCCTTGATTAAGGACTCAAAAAAATAATCTAATCAAGGAACCTTCCAATCAGGAAAGATTTCCCACTTGGAATGAAAGATGGAAACAAATACATAATACTCAGGGCCTAGTTTGCTGAGTATGGGAAGTACATTCTACTCATCCTTCCAATCTATTCCCCACTGTATGCATTGAATTACCAGAGACTAGAATTTAGTAAAGAAATGATCAATAGTCTCAAAACTGCTGGGATGTAAAGATACCAACTCATTATGTAGAATGTATCCCCAAAGCTCATCTTATTTTTTAAACAAGCTATCAATCTTCTCCGAGGATTCTCTAGGATTCCTCAAGCCTTCTAGGCGGAAGAGGATATCTATGGATATATAATTACATAAGTACCCGAATGCTTCATCACAACGGTTTAGAAACTTGTTATGTTCTATCGACTAATGAGGCCCAGGCTCCCATCCATGTATGATCCTGTGGTAGCCATGCTTGTGCAAGGACAACTATATATCAATCCTCCAATCAAGATAATTGGAAGTTGTGAGAATCCATGGTTCAGGAGTTTGAGAAATCATAATTGCTCTGGTTGGAAGTATTGCAAAAATTCACACAAGCTACATAGCACCTATCAATTTCACTGCAATAACACACTAAAACATATGAACTATTAGAATCATGCTTTTCCTCTCGACATGAACATATTTTTAGGGTTTGTCACACCCTCTCTGCTGCTTTGAATAAATCCAAAGCTAGAAAATTTTCATAGGGTACTTGTGTGGAAACTCAGCTGCTTCTGATGTTCAACGGGGAGAAACAAGCATGAAACCTGACTGAGAAGGCTCTGATACTATATTAGAATTTGAATTTCATTTAGATATTCAAGACAACAGTTCTAATAATGTTTGCAGAAAATAGATGGAGAATGAAGATACAAATTGAAAAAAACAAACAACACAAGAAACAGACAAGTATTGATCAGGAATTTACAGTATCATTCACAATAATAATATCCGGTGTTACAATAGTTTACATAGGAAAGAATTCGAATGCATGGGGTATGAATTCAAATCGCCCAAGTGGATACGACTGTATCTAACTAAATATCTAACTCATAGTCTCTCAATCAATATTGAAGTCTAAACTCAACTCCCATATGTCCAACCAACTCAAACAAACAATGACAGCTAGTTAACTCAGTGAAACTGAGTGTGGTAGGTGGGCCAAGGTGCCTACTCCACATGCATCCATGCATTCTCCATGCAAGAAATGTGCTAGATAACTATTTGTGAACTAAATGAGGGATAGCTGAGACTAACTAGTGCTAACTCCAACTAACTCAAGTAGGTTGGTGTTGGGACTCCCAGTGGCTCCTAAAATGTAGGGATTGGTCTAGGAGGTGCCCAAAATGATGCATGCACATGCAGTAAGTGGCAGTTAACCTCTAGTAGTGTTCCCCACACTCTAGTGATTGTTACATCTGTCCCGATTAGTCCAAGTGGACCCAATGGTACTAGTGGCCCCAATTAATTAATTAAGGTTCCTAAGTTAGGCTAGTTAATCTAATAGACAGTATGGTCAAGGGAGGATTAATAACCCTAACCCCCCCCCCCCCCCCCCCCCCCCCCCCCCCCCACCTCAAAAATAAGCAGACTTGTGAAAATTTGTGGTACTACTTTGCAGAAGAAGTATATTGGTTCTTTTATGGAGGTGAACCCATGAATCCAAACAGCATACTTATGTCTATATTAATATTCCTCTTTGGAAGAAGAACAATGTACTCAACTAAATCAGAAATATAAACAACTACACGGTGAAAACGAGACCCATGTAGAGAAGTTGAAATCAACTGAAGAGAGAGTAAAAGTTCTTGAGAACTCAAGAAATGTGAGGAACACCCAATAACCTGGTATATTTCATCCTTGAAAAGAAAACCATGAGTGGTAAAATCAGCCCCAAGTGTTAGGAGCAGGTGTCCAGGCAGATGCAGAATGTCTCCCTCTTTACTAGTTCTGTGAGGATATGAGCATGTGACCAAAGGTAGAAAATCCCTGGGACTGTGGAGAGAGAATGATTGAGATCCATAATCTTATATAGCTTCATAAATATCCAATAATTCACAAAATATAATATCAGAAAATTCATAAGAAAGAACTAACATCGAATCCTCAACAACAAAATTGAAAGAGACTTGGGGTGCTTGATTTGTCACACCAAAATTGATGAAACTAGTTATAAGCAATACTAAAATCTCTTGAATCTTGAAAACTGAATCACATATTATAAAATCAGAAAATAAATCAGATCCAAAAATATTCATATCAAATCCAAACTTTGCTCCACCGAGATGGTAGATGGACAATTTTCTCCTTCTTCAAAATTCTGATTTTCGGTGCATGCAATCCTTTAGGAATTTACTGGAAGCTCTAGATTAATGAGAGTGAATGGATCACTCTTATAATATGATATTATTTCCATAATATCAATGGTATTACTTATATGCACACCAGAAACATCATTATAGATAGAGAAATCAAATTCCTCTACCGATTCTGAAACAGTCACTGGTAAACTATGCACAAAATTTAAAGAATTACTGGAGAATTTTTGCAGGAATAGGAAGAGTGGTTTTCTTCACAAAAAGATATTTGAATGTATTATTCTGGATCATCCATGTGAGCAGTTGATATATCATGGATATCATACACTTCTAGAGCGACATGTGAAGGAGTCACTTCAAGGATAATTTCTTCCATTCAAATTGATTGTAGGAAAAAATATGCTTCTTCTTCATCTTCAACAATTTTCTTTCTATAGGAGAGGAAATGAAATCATCATTATAGATTTTATATGAACCTCTCTCAACATATGGGATTTTATATTCATCTCCCATATGACTTCTAGGTACTCTTGATAGAGGGAAGGTGATGAAGGATTCCTTGGAAGAAACCATGTGGTTGGATGCTCCAGAATCTATCACATAAGCCTTTGACAGAGAGAGGCTTCCATGCAAGGATATATCATATTCTTCATTCTGCTCTTCATCATATAACATCACTGCCCTTTGTGGAAGGGAAATATTGTTCTGTACACATAGAGATTTCATCTGGTCGAGGGTCTTCTGGATGAAAACCCCTCATACAGTAGGGGCACTTTTTCTTTTTCTTCTTAGAGCCAGAGGCTCCTTCGAAAGTTTGCTGATTTTGATTAGGGTTTGAATCAGCTTCCTTTGGATCCTTGTTCTTTGATTTCCCCTTTTCTTATGCTTTGGAAGAGTCAGAAACTAGGAGAGCTTGATATTTGAATGTCTCGATGACTCCCATTCGATCAACTTGTCTTGTTCCTTGATTAAGGACTCGGAAAAAGAATCTAATGAAGGAACCTTCCAATCATGAAATATTTCCTTCTTGGAATGAAATATGGAACCAAATACATAATACTCAGGGCCTAGTTTGCTGATTATGGAAAGGACATTATTCTCATCCTTCCACTCTATTCCACACTGTTTGCATTGAAGTAACAGAGACTTGAATTTAGTAAAGAATTGATCAATAGTCTCGAAACTGCTGGGATGTAAATATGCCAACTCATTCTCCAGAATATATTCCCGAAGCTCATATTTTTTGTTAAACAAGCTATCAAGCTTCTCCTAGGATTCTCTGGGAGTCCTCAAGCCATCTAGGTGGAATAGGATATCTCTAGCTATATAAGTACATAAGTACCCGAATGCTTCATCACAACAGTTCATAAACTTGTTCCGTTCTACCGACTAATGAGGCTCAGGATCCCATCCATGTATGATCTTGTGGTAGCCATTATTGTGCATGTACAGCTGCATATCAATCCTCCAATCAAGATAATTGGAAGTTGTGAGGATTCGTGGTTCAAGAGTTTGAGAACTCATAATTGCTCTGACTGGAAGTACTGCAAAACTTCACAAAATCAACGTAGCACCTGTCAATTTCACTGCAATAACACACTAAAACATATGAACTATTAGAATCATGATTTTCCTCTCAACATGAACATATTTTTAGGGTCCGTCACGCCCTCTCTGCTACTTTGAATAAATCCAAATCTATCAAATTTTCATAGGGGACTTCATACCGAGCTAATTCTGATGTTCAATGGGGAGAAACAATTATGAAACCTGCCCGAGAAGGATCTGATACCATATTAGAATTTGAATTCCATTTAGATCTTCAAGAATATAGTTCTAATAATGTTTGCAACAAATTGATGGAAAATGAAGATACAAACTGAACAAAATGAACCACACAGGAAACATACAAGTATTGCTTAGGAATTTACAATATCATTCACAATAATAATATCCGGTGTTACAATAGTTTACATAGGAAATAATTCGAATGCATGCATGGGGCATGAATTCGAATCTCCCAATTGGATATTACTGTATCTAACTAAATATGTAACTCATGGTCTCTCAATAAATATTGGAGTCGAAAATCAACTCCCAGATGTCCAACCAACTCAAACAAATAGTGATAGCTATTTAAATCAGTGCAACTGAGTGTGGTAGGTGGGAAAAGGCACCTACTCTAGATGCAAGACATGCACTAGCTAACTGTTTTTGAACTAATTGAAAGTAACTGAGGACTATTTGAGACTAACTAGTACTATTCCAACTAATTGAAGTATGTTGGTGCTGGGACTCCCAATGGCTCCTAAAATTTAGGGATTGGTCTAGGAGGCACCCAAATTGATGCATGAACATGTAGTAAGTGGAAGTTAACCTCTAGCAGTTTCCCCCACACTCCAGTGACTGGTACATGTGTCCCCATTAGGTCAAGTGGACCCAATGGTACTAGTGGACATAATTAATTAATTAAGGTTCCTAAGCTAGGCTAATTAATCTAATAGACAGTATGCTCAAGGGAGGATTAATAATCCTAACAAAAGCAGGAGAACTCATAGAAGAGGGAAAGCATCCAAGGTGGATGGGCATGGAAGATGAGGTTAGGTGAAGGAGCGACAATGAGGGAGATGCGAGAGCAGTTGCGGAGGGACGTGAGATGGATTTCTCTACCGATGGTTGAGCTGAGATGAGGAGCTTATCAACATGAGATAAATACATAGTGTGAGGGAGGAGTGAATGGGATAGAGCAAAGAGTGGACATAGGAGATAAGGAAGATAGGATACGAAGTGAGAAGAAGGAGAGGTTGAGGGGAAATATGTGCGTGAATGATCCGGGAGGATCTAAAAAGGCCAATTTTAAAAATCAACACATTTAAAAAAAAATAGTACCATTTCTGAGAGCTCTTCAAGCTGATTCGAATGGTGCAAATGGCGTATCAAACGGACTCCGGATGCAAAAGATATTGCATTTTAAAGTTTGGCCCCAATAGGGAAAATTTTGGCTGAAGTGCCACATGGCACTCCCTCAAGGAGAAATTGTAAAATGATTAATATTTGAAGTGAGTGGAAAAATTACTCACATATTACTCATTTATTTTATTCCTTGAGTTGTTATGAAGTTAATGCATGGTTGTAACAAAAAACAAACATGCCATATTTGTAAAGTTGTAACAAGTTGGTTTATGGTTGAAAAACCAACTTGCTATTAAAAAAAGGGATTTTGTTATGTAATGGATTATTGTTGGATTTTGTAAATGTCATTATGGGGAAGTAACTAAATGTGAAAACCCATGGGCATGTGGGCATGAACCATATTTTTGGTTTATGTTCTTAAAATCCGAACCAATTTGTAACTAATCCCAATTTGGAGAATCACATGTATCATGCCACCAAGAGTAGCTTCTCCTATTTAAGCACTTGTCATGTGCATTTGGAGGGAGCTCAAGTTTGGAGAGATGTATCTCATAGAGGAAGCAAGCATCTGAGAGGCCCCATTGGGGGTCTCCATTGGAGAAGCTCTTGGAGGGGCTCCAACCTTGTAGTTCCAGCTCAGAGAGCAAGCATGGCTCCATCATGTCCGAAGGTGATCCAACGTAGGAGACAAAGAAGCAGAGTCAGTTCGAGGAGGCAACATTTCAATTTGCATTTGAAGGCAAGTAGCGACCATCTACACTCTCATCCCGAAGGACAAAGGTGAAGGGATTGGTTGGTAAGAGTGTGACTTTGGTTTTATTGATGCACTTGTCATGCAAACATATTGTCGTCTATTGAGACTATCCTGCAGAAGATCGTGTGGCGTAGCTCGAGGTTCGTGGCTCGTAGAGTCAGTTGAAAGAGTGTGATTTGCAACATTATACAAGTCTTTGATCCGCTCGAGGTTCGTGGCTCATAGATTCAGTTGAAAGAGTGTGATTGGCTACATTGGGAAAATATCTTCATGTCCAAGTTTGGCAACTTCTTGAGACAAAGGAGGCAGGCATTTGCTTGCTTGATTTATTCAGTCTTCGATTGAGTCCTCTAGCTTGTGCACTTATGTGACCCATTAGAGGCAGTTATGGTGCGGCGATAGAGATGAATAGATGACGAAGACTCTGCAGGTGAATCCGTTGTGATGTATCTTATGTATTTGTGCATCTTTGCAATGGATTGGTCACTCTATTTTGGAGTAGGCCCGGAGGCGTAGCCAGGAGATCTGGTGAACTCCGTAATCAAATCATGTCCCTAATGTGCTTGAATGATTTTTCATTTTCATGTGGATGATTCTATGTTACACACTTATATTATGCTCATGTTCACTTGCACTAACGTCAGAAAAACGATCCTATTGGTCCCGATTGTTTCGAGCGGGTTCGATGAATTTCCGGCCTCACCCCCGGGATCAGATGAAGTGGTATCAGAGAAGGCTGACAAGTGTTGCAGGTTGTGGACTGTCATGAGCAAAAGTTTGTAGTGTGCGAAAATCCAGGAATTGGAAGTAGTTTGTGCAGGCACCAATGAAGCAAGAAGTAGATGAACATACTTGCAAGAAGCTTTTGGGGACCAAAATCCTTCCCAGTGGGGAGGAATGATCCGGGAGGATCTAAAAAGGCCAATTTTCAAAATCATCATATTGCAACAAAAATAGTACCATGTCAAAGAGCTCGTTTGCACCGTTCACCCCCGGGATCAGATCAAATGGTATCAGAGCAGGCTGACAAGTGTTGCAGGTTGTGGACTGTTATGAGAAAACGTTTGCAGTGTGCAAAAATCCAAGAAATGGAAGAAATTTATGCAGGAACCAATCAAGTAAGAAGTAGATGAGCATACCTGCAAGAAGCTTTTGGGGACCAAAAGCCTTCCGAGTGGGGAGGAATGATCCAGGAGGATCTAAAAAGGACAATTTTCAAAATCATCATATTGCAACACAAATAGTACCATGTTGAAGATCTTGTCAAGCCGATTCCAATGGTGCAAACGGCATGTCAAACGGTCTCCGGATGCAAAAGATATTGTGTTTTGAAGTTTGGCCCCAACAGGGAAAATTTTGGCTGAAGTGCCACGTGGCACTCCCTCAAGCTTCCACATGGTAGTCAAAAAGTGCATTCTGCTGACATGGAATGATGATGTGGCATGATTATATGGCATGCTAAATGGCATGATGATGTGGTATGATGACATGGCATGCTGATGTGGCATGATGACATGGCATGATGATGTGGCATGATGAAGTGGCATGATGACTAGCATGCATGCATTTGTGCTTGAAATGAGTTTTAGGAAATTCATGCATTTACTCGTGAGAAATTGTAAAATGATTAATATTTGAAGTGAGTGGAAAAATTACTCACATATTACTCATTTATTTTATTCCTTGAGTTGTTATGAAGTTAATGCATGGTTGTAACCAAAAACAAACATGCCATATTTGTAAAGAAGTTGTAACAAGTTGGTTTATGGTTGAAAAACCAACATGCTATTAAAAAAAGGGATTTTGCTATGTAATGGATTATTGTTGGATTTTGTAAATGTCATTATGGGGAAGTAACTAAATGTGAAAACCCATGGGCATGTGGGCATGAACCATATTTTTTATTTATGTTCTTAAAAGCCAAACCAATTTGTAACTAATCCCAATTTGGAGAATCACATGTATCATGCCACCAAGAGTAGCTTCTCCTATTTAAGCACTTGTCATGTGCATTTGAAGGGAGCTAAAGTTTGGAGAGATGTAGCCCATAGAGGAAGCAAGCATCTGAGAGGCCCCATTGGGGGTCTCCATTGGAGAAGCTCATGGAGAGGCTCCAACCTTGTAGTTCCAACTCAGAGAGCAAGCATGGCTCCATCATGTCCGAAGGTGATCCAGCGTAGGGGACAAAGAAGTAGAGTCAGTTCAAGGAGGCAACATTTCAATTTGCATTTGAAGGAAAGTAGCGACCATCTACACTCTCATCCCGAAGGACAAAGGTGAAGGGATTGGTTGGTAAGAGTGTGACTTTGGTTTTATTGATGCACTTGTCATGCAAACATATTGTCGTCTATTGAGACTATCCTACAGAAGATCATGTGGCGTAGCTCGAGGTTCCTGACTCGTAGAGTTAGTTGAAAGAGTGTGATTGGCTACATTGAGAAAATATCTTCATGTCCAAGTTTGGAAACTTCTCGAGACAAAGGAGGCAGGCATTTGCTTTCTTGATTTCTGGAGTCTTCGATCGAGTCCTATAGCTTGTGCACTTATGTGACCCATCAGAGGTAGTTATGGTGCAGCAGTAGAGACGAACAGATGACAAAGACTCTGTAGGTGAATCCATTGTGATTTATCTTATGTATTTGTGCATCTTTGCAATGGATTGGTCACTCTATTTTGGAGTAGGCCCGGAGACGTAGCTAGGATATCTGGTGAACTTCATAATCAAATCATGTCCCTAATGTGCTTGAATGATTTTTCATTTTCATGTGGATGATTCTATGTTACACACTTATATTATGCTCATGTTCACTTGCACTAATGTCAGAAAAATGATCCTATTGGTCCCGATTGTTTCGAGCGAGTTCGATGACTTTCCGGGCTCGCCCCCGGGATCAGATGAAGTGGTATCAGAGCAAGCTGACAAGTGTTGCAAGTTGTGGATTGTTATGAGCAAAATTTTGCAGTGTGCAAAAATCCAGGAATTGGAAGTAGTTTTTACAGGCACCAATGAAGCAAGAAGTAGATGAGCATACCTGTAAGAAGCTTTTGGGGACCAAAAGCCTTCCCAGTGGGGAGGAATGATCCGGGAGGATCTAAAAAGGCCAATTTTCAAAATCATCATATTGCAACAAAAATAGTACCATGTCAAATATCTCATCAAGCTGATTCCAACGGTGCAAACGGTGTGTCAAACAGACTTCGGATGCAAAAGATATTGCGTTTTGAAGTTTGGCCCCAATAGGGAAAATTTTGGCTGAAGTGCCACGTGGCACTCCCTCAAGCTGCCACGTGGTAGTCAAAAAGTGCATTCTGATGACATGGCATGGTGATGTGGCATGATGACATAGCATGTTGATATTGCATGATGATGTGGCATGGTGACATGGCATGATGATGTGGAATGATGACATGGCATGCTGACATGGCATGATGATGTGGCATGATGACATGGCATGCTAAATTGCATGATGATGTGGTATGATGAAATGGCATGCTGATTTTTCATGATGACATGGCATGATGATGTGGCATGGTGACATGGCATGATGAAGTGGCATGATGACTAGCATGCATGCATTTGTGCTTGAAATGAGTTTTAGGACATTCATGCATTTACTCATGAGAAATTGTAAAATGATTAATATTTGAAGTGAGTGGAAAAATTACTCACATATTACTCATTTATTTTATTCCTTGAGTTGTTATGAAGTTAATGCATGGTTGTAACCAAAAACAAACATGCCATATTTGTAAAGTTCTAACAAGTTGGTTTATGGTTGAAAAACCAACATGCTATTAAAAAAAGGGATTTTGTTATGTAATGGATTATTGTTGGATTTTGTAAATGTCATTATGGGGAAGTAACTAAATGTGAAAACCCATGGGCATGTGGGCATGAACCATATTTTTGGTTTATGTTCTTAAAAGCCAAACCAATTTGTAACTAATCCCAATTTGGAGAATCACATGTATCATGCCACCAAAAGTAGCTTCTCCTATTTAAGCACTTGTCATGTGCATTTGAAGGGAGCTCAAGTTTGGAGAGATGTATCCTATAGAGGAAGAAAGCATATGAGAGGCCCCATTGGGGGTCACCATTGGAGAAGCTCATGGAGAGGCTCCAACCTTGTAGTTCTAGCTCAGAGAGCAAGCATGGCTCCATCATGTCCGAAGGTGATCCAACGTAGGAGACAAAGAAGCAGAGTCAGTTCGAGGAGGCAACATTTCAATTTGCATTTGAAGGCAAGTAGCGACCATCTACACTCTCATCTTGAAGGACAAAGGTGAAGGGATTGGTTGGTAAAGTGTGACTTTGGTTTTATTGATGCACTTTTCATGCAAACACATTGTCGTCTATTGAGACTATCCTGCAGAAGATTGTGTGGTGTAGCTCGAGGTTCATGGCTTGTAGAGTCAGTTGAAAGAGTGCGATTTGCAACATTATGCAAGTCTTTGATCCGCTCTAGGTTTGTGGCTCGTAGAGTCAGTTGAAAGAGTGTGATTGGATACATTGGGAAAATATCTTCATTTCCAAGTTTGTCAACTTCTCGAGACAAAGGAGGCAGGCATTTGCTTGCTTGATTTATGCAATCTTCGATTGAGTCCTATAGCTTGTGCACTTATGTGACCCATCAGAGGCAGTTATGGTGCGGCGGTAGAGATGAACAGATGACAAAGAATCTGCAGGTGAATCCGTTGTGATGTATCTTATGTATTTGTGCATCTTTGCAATGGATTGGTCACTCTATTTTGGAATAGGCCCGGAGACGTAGCCAGGAGATCTGGTGAACTCTGTAATCAAATCGTGTCCCGAATGTGCTTGAATGATTTTTCATTTTCATGTGGATGATTCTATGTTACACACTTATATTATGCTCATGTTCACTTGCACTAACTTCAGAAAAACGATCCTATTGGTCCCGATTGTTTCGAGCGGGTTCGATGACTTTCCGGGCTCGCCCCCGGGATCAGATCAGTGAAGCGTATGAGGAGCTCTCATAGAAGAGGGATATGTGAGTGTTGGTGTGAAGGAGTTAAGTGGCTTGGTGGTGCCTATGGAAATGTGTAGGGAGTAGTGTAGGTGGGGAGAGAGCTAGCATGAGGTGGAGAGGGCTCCATGAAAGTTTAGAGGAGACATAGTGTGGGAGTTGGGAAGAGTGGAGGATGGAAGCGTGAAGGAGAATAAAAGGGATGTGTGTAGGTGGTGAGAAATTTGGTGGAATGTGGAAGGGAGTGGGAGTTGGTCTATGCATGTACAATGGTGTTGGGTGGAGTGAAGGGAGTGGCAAGTGATGTGGAATGATCAAGGGATCGACAATGGGGGTGCATTGCGAAAAAATGGATAAGAACGAGTGATGTCTGAGAGTAATGGAGAAATGGAGAAGATCGAGTGATGTGTGAGAGAAAATGTTTTTCCCGAGGAATAATATGAGAGTATGTAGAGAGATGAGCCTAAATATAGGATACCACTTGTAAGGTAAAACCTTACATATTTATCTTATTAGATAAATAAATAAATTTTTATAATTGAATTGATGATATGAATACATAGTCTCTCAACATATATATAGTACATAATAGTGAAGAGTTACATATCTTATCATGTTGTTGTTGAATATAGCATATACAATATTAATTAATTTCTTAAACTAATTTATTATTTTATTTGCATATTATTCTATTTGGTATGTTACAGTTGTTTTATGATCAGACCTGCCATGTACATCAAAGAGGAAACGTTCTACCAATCGAAAACCACGAGCAACAACACCTCTAGTAAATGATGAAGCAAAAGGGTAAGCATCCATGTTGTGATATTATGTCTTGTCGAGGCCAACATATGTGCTGAAGGTCTCTATTGGTAAAAAATTTAGATATCCATTAGTCACGCCAACAATACCAAAAGGAGTTCAGATAATGAAAAGGAGCATCCCCAATCTACAGAAAATGGGATTTGTCGACCAAGACCTTCATAAGTTCCCAGATATTTCAATGAACAGATACAATACCACTATCAGGGAAACTAAGGATGCACCTATCCATATAGTTCTGATGGAATAGGAAAGATGATGGGATAAATCTGGATTACTATCATTGATGCACGTGCCACATTTTGCATGCTTAGTAGAAGTTAATTACTATGTGAAATAGTTACTGGTATGTTTCCATGGTGTATTTATATGGATCGACAAGAAAAATTCAGTGGATGTCACGTTGATAGAATTGATCATAGGGATTCCCCTTGCAAGTTTCGACCCAACTCCATTCTTCGCAAGGAAGGACTGATATACAACTTTGATGAATAAAATGAAAGAGAAGTATGACTTGGAAAGATACAAAAGAGGATTTTATATCACATCTATAAACAACATAGTCATTCAGTTTGCAACTAAAGTTCTATCCCTTAATATCCTCATAAATATGTGACTGAATCAATGTACTGCTGGAACAATTGATGCCACAAAAAAGTGTGTCGTAGGTGTCCAACTCAACTGATCGACCTATCTTCTAAATGAGTTGTTAGTAGATGTTGAAGAGGTGTAGGAAAAGGGTAATCCCTTTCATTATTCTTGGTTAATAATTTTGGTTTATTTTGTCACATGGGAAGAACCACAAAACTACAAAGCGGTAGATGTCCCAGTCCCATACCGAGGAGCCAAATATCAAAATATGTGGTATGAAAAAGAGAACCCCCAATGAAAAAAACATAATAACATTGATATATTTTTACAAGGAGAATCAATCAGGCATTTTGTTAGGAAGTAGGCCAAAATCACTAGGGAAACCATCAAAATGTTTCGGAATATTTAATATTTTCATTCGGGGCCCATCACATATTTTTGGAGCCTTGATAAGACCTACATAAGCAATGTTTTGCCATGCAATTTTAGTTGTATTCTATTGAAATTGATGCAATTATTCAAGACTGGCTTGAAGAGTGGAAAGTTCCTATCACGGAAGATCAAATATCTACAGAATTTGAGTCACGAGAGGATGACCCATCGAAAAATAAGAATGGATATAAAGGGGGAGATCCACTAGTATAAGAAACCCCAAGAATATATTCCCCTCACTGTCAATATAAATCCAACGCGACCCCAACAGATCCAGAATTGGGGGATAAGAGAAAGCATTCAGAGGTGTTTGAAAAAAGTCACAAGAAAAGGAAAGACAACCAGTCATCTGGCGTCATTGGTATTATAGATGATGATTGCAATCTAATCTCTGATAATATGGAAGATGTAGCTAATGAGAGTTGTAATAAGATGGATGTGATACATATAAAGTTGGTAAGCAAGATTAGTGAATTACTATAGACACTTTGTACTATAGTAAAATAAGTCAGAGTGGCAGTCGACCAAATTCCATACTCGAATGTGGCGCTAGACCAAGATGGTACATCTGAGCAGCAAACTGTCAAAGCATTATCAACGAATCCACCAATAAAAATTCCAGTATTCCGTCAAGAAATTAACTTGGTGACACCAAAGCTCAATACCATGGTTAAGGACCTTGGTCATGTCATAATGTATTTTTCTGCACTACTAATGTACAAATTACATGCTATTCAGAATGTTGTAGTGGCATAAGTGAATCCCAGAGAGCGTGCATTGCTTTATCAAGTCAAGTCATCGTACAAAATGGTTAAGACGAAGAAAATAGTGGAGAACGTAGAACAACAAGAAAAAAATTCACAAGAAGAAATCCATCGACTGGATGTGACTATTACACTGGATTGTAATAGCTTTACAGATGAAGGTATCACAACAAAAATGTTGTCAAAAGAAATTTTTTTTCGACTTGGCGAGGTAGCTGAGAACCTTTGCAAGAGGGTCCTAGAGTTGGAGTCAAAGATTAAATCTAGTACACCTCCATAGGTACTGGAAGAATGATGAAAAGAATTAACCGAGTCTGTGATGAATATTGAAGAAGCATAGGAACTTTATGTTAGAGTGGTCGAGTAGGTTTCTCAGTCATCGAAATCCTTGATCGATGACAAATAATTAAAGCATGTTACATAGCAGATACATATTGTGGAGGAAGAATTTAATAAATTGAATAATGAAATAAATAAGTTGTCGATGGTAGAGAAAATGGACAAGGTTGCTGACATGAAAAAATTATAGCAGCAGGTAGCCAAACTGTGAACCTAGCAGCAGAAAAGAACTGACTGGGTCATAGAATTGCAGGAAGAAGCATAGAAAGTAACATGTATTATTGAACCTGTACATGAGAAGGTGAAGCAATCCTTGGGGTCAACAGGAATGACAAATTAAGAACACATTAGTCTCAAACTTGTAGAAAAATTGCAAATAGTGGAGAAAGAAGTGTGATAGAAAGATGAACAAGTTGTGCAAATCTTTCAGGATTTTTAAAGCAAGGTTGCACTAATAGAGGTTTCAGAATCATGTGGCTCAAGACGAGCCACATGTGAGTGTTGGAGGCATGTTGTCCCTAGAAAACATTAGACATAATAATGATAAAAAGATGAAGATTCCGATCGCAGTGTAAGCAGAGATCACGACAGATGAAGAATAAAGTAAGTCAGAAAGAAGAGTTTGACTTATTTTGTGTCAATACTTAGTTACAATAAATTATTGATTTTTTTTTGTAAGAAATAGTAGATATTCATATTCATAAAAACAAAATAAGTGTACAGAGCATCAAAATGTTTCTACAAGGGATTTAAACTAACAAACCACCCACCCAATCTGTCAAAAATACTAGAGTTGGGGTTTTTCAGAGAAATGGGAAAGTCTAATATTTCTATATCTATATACTTCGATTAACATATTACAAATTGGAAACTGACAGTAGGCATAATTGAAAATTACACATTTTAAAAACAAGGAGACCCAAAAAAATTGTGAGTCGTAGAGGGAACCAGGGATGATAATGGAGCATCTAGGGTGTTGCATCTCCCACAAAGAATTTTGGTGTCTCCTCCAAGCTCGAGAAGGTTTCAAAATATTCCACTGGATTCCAAGGTTGCATCTCCCATATTGGCTGAGAAGAAATGACGTCGACTGGAGCCTCACGACCACACTTACGGGTGTAGTGCTTCTTGTATTTCCCCTATGTTCCTGCAACATACCTAGAGAAATTCCTTCCATTTTAGAGGTCTCACCACCCTTCCTGGGCTGCTGCTTATCTCTATCATCATCTGTGTTTCCTGCACTAGGAAACATTGAATAGTGCCTCAACTAAAGTTTTCTTCCATGGCGTTGATCTGTGTATCATTCTAGTTGATACAGGTGCACATGCATTGGGCGAAATCCCTAGAACCATTCCATTTGACAGTCATGTCCTCCATCAACAACCCCGACATATTTTTAATCATTTAATAATGATTGATCCTACCACCGCTTCTTTTGGATGCAAGATTATTAGAAACCTCCTTGGACTCCCACTCGTCGATCATACATCTAATAGATATGGATACATGCACTACAAAACCATTTGTATCCCCAATATTTTCCTTACGAAGACTACCTACTTGTCTTGTGCTACCTCTACATGGAGTGTCACATTTCCTGGGCATCTTCTTCTTCGACTTTGTAGGTAGGTTCACAGAGGCATGAGCTTAGAGCAGAAGCAGGAAAACCAAAATGCTCATAGAACAAAGGTTAGTAGGCCTCATAGTTTGAAGTTCCAATATCATGCAGGCCTACGTTAATACATGCAGGATTTGATGTTCCTATGTTATAGCCCATAGTGGACATGAAAATCCAGCTGCTTGCGGGGTTGGAAAGCATCTCACCACCATTAACATTTATTTCAACCATGCTTCCATCCTCTTGTTTCCTGCGTTGTCGCCACTTGGTATGGGTGCTAGATGGCCCATGTGGAGGTCTCGAGTGTCACCCGCATCTGGGGACAATAAAATATTTCTTTTATTTATACAACATTATTGTAATTCAGGTTGAAAGTTCCTATTTTTATATGTAATAATATGTATTAAAATAGAAAGACAACTTGTCGACTTACAATTGAGAGTTAGTCGACAGTTGAAATTAAGAAGTGTAAAATAAGAAAATATTATAAAAGCATCAACCCAAGCTATGTGTGGGTGGTTCCGTGGTAGATCATTAGCAGCCATTCAGAGAGAGAAACTAAAACTAGAGAACATGAGACAAGAGATGAATGTATGAAGTGTAAAGAATACCTAAAGTCTGCAGACCAAAGGTGACAAACCAATTCTCATTCCAGATGAATATCATCTTTGTGGTTTTTCCTAGATGGGTTTCCATGTTATATCTTGTCTATGTGTGCCTTTAATGTCTGTATTATTGTCGAATGCATATTTTTTGTTAATGATCCGATCTAAATGTGTCGTACATACTCTATTGTGAATGAACTTATATATATATATATATATATATATATATATATAGATAGATAGAGAGAGAGAGAGAGAGAGAGAGAGATTTGTTGCATAGTAAATGAGTTAATGTGTGTTAATGATGTATGTTATAATCTGTTATATATGTCGACGAATCAATTGATGGTTGTATTGAATAAATGTTTGAGAATAGAGGTTTAATTCTCAGTTTTAGTTGAGTGAATTAATATTGTTGTAATAAGGAAATCCCCAACATACTGTAGAAACCTAGTTATGGTAGTCCCCATAAGATATCTCGGGTGAGGATTCATCTGCGTTGCAGGTGTTGTTGATGAAGTTCTCCTCTGTCGGGTCGATATATTGGGTTTTGTTAAGGAAAAAAGGATTTGGACCTGGGTCGATAAAAAATAATCCAACAGGTTCCACTTGCATCACATTCCAAACAATTATTTGATTAGGATCATGTACATACTTCTTAAGAAAATAAATATGAAAAACATTATGATCTCTCATGTTAAAAGGTAATGCAATCCTATATGCAACTGATCCTATCCTGTCAAGGACTTCGAATGGGCCAAAATATCTTGGTGCCATCTTGGCACAACTTCCCAACTTTAGGTAACTTTTCCTTGGATTTACTCTTAAATAAACATGATCATCAATTTTAAATTATTTGAGCACTATTTTCAAATGTGCATAACTCTTTTGGCTGTCCTAGATTTCCTTTAAATTATGCCCGATCTTAACAATATTGTTCCATTTCCTTAATCATTTATGGCCCAAGCACTATCCTATTCAATGGACTATACCAATTCACTAGAGTTATACATATATTTTCATAGAATGCCTCAAACAAAGCCATTCCCAATGATGTTTTATTTCCATTACTGGAATCAATTCTACCAAGTGTATCTAATCCTCACACTTTTATGGTTTATCCATCACATACATTCTCAACATATCCTCAAGAATTTGATTCACCCTTTCAGTTTCACCATCAATTTGAGGATCATACGTTGTACTAAAGTTCAGCTGAGTTCCCAATTTCTAAAATAACCCTTTCCAAAAATTGGAAGAGAACTTTGCATCTTGATATGAAACTATTGCCTTCGTAAATCCATGCACACTGAATACATCCATCATGAATATATTGTCTATGTCACTTGCTTTATGAGTGGAGTTGACTAGAATAAAATGAGATTCATTTGATATTTTTTTGACCACAACCATAATTGAATCATGCTTCTTCATTGTCATTGGTAAACCTGTTATAAAATTCATAGAAATTACTTCCCACTTAAATTCCGAAATGTGCAAATGTTGCAACAGTCCTGGTGGATGGTGATGCTCTATCTTGACTTATTGGAACTTTTGACACCAAGAAATTGATTATGCTATATCCTTCTTCATTCCTTGCCAAAAATATTTTTTTCTTGTTGCTATTATAGTCTTTTGATACCTTGTATGTTGAGAGTATGGCATTTTATGAATTTAATCAATTACTAACTTATTTAAATCTGCACAATTCATAATGTACAATCTTCCCTTATAAACAAGAATATCATCTTCCTCGAGCTAATATCCTTCACACTTTTCATCTAGTTTTCCATGGTGGAACTTTTCTTTAACTTGAAGGTAAGTTTCATCGTTGTTTTGGGCTTAAAAATCTCTTGTTCTCAAATTTTATTTGCACATACTTAATGTTGCTACATGAAATTTTGTTCTAAGGGCGTCTGCAACCTTATTCTATTTTCCTTTTACATGTTTGATTTTAAAATAAAACTCACATAGAATTTCCAGCCATCCAATTTGTGTATGATTTAAGCATGGTTGATCAAATAATTATTTTAAGCTCATGTGATCGGTTCTAAGCTCGAATATTCTTCCCAATAATAATGTCTCCATGTATTGAGAGCATGTACTATAGCTACTAGTTATAAATAACGAGTTGCATAATTATTTTCATGGTCTTTTAATTTTATTGACTCATAGCAAATCACAAATCCATCTTGCATAAGCACTCCACCCAATCCTTCAATGCAAGCATCCATGCACACTACAAAATCCTTCTTTGTATATGCAATATTCAAAACATGAGCACTATAAGTAACTTATTCAACTGCTAAAATATTTCTTCACAATTTTCAGACTATACAAACTTTACATTATTCCCTACAACAATGTAATTGGATGAGCGATATAAGAGAATCCTTCAATGAACCTTTTATAGTATCCTACAAGACCCATAAAATATCTAACATTTGTAAGACTCAGAGTAGGCCACTCCCTTATGGCTTCAATATTTTCCAGATCCACTACAATTCCTTCTTCTGAAATGACATGATCCAAATACTATACCCTTCTTTGATAAAATTCACACTTTCTTAGCTTCTCATAGAATTCGTTCTCTCTATGAACTTGCAACACCATTCTTAGATGTTCCTCATGCTCTACTTCATTCTTTGAATAAAAAAGAATGTCATCCAAGAAAAGTAACACAGACTTGTCAAAGTACTTGCTAAAAATACTACTCATGAGGCACATGAATGTGGTGTAAGCATTGGTAAGTCCAAATATAACCGTCGTGAACTCATAATGGCCATATCTTGTCTGGAAAATTGTCTTGTGCGTGTTTTCTTCTTTTATCTTCATTTAATGATAACCAGACCTCAATTCATTTTTTTAAAACACTTTGGCTTCCTTCATTTTATCGAACAAATCATCAATTATGGAATATGGGTACTTGGGTGAGTGTAAGCTAATGAGGGTCACTTTTGGCATGTTAGATGCAATAGAAAATTGAAAAATCAGGCATCCCTCAACTTAATTGGACTTTTTGAGATACTTACACAAAATATTTTACTTTGAGTAAAAACGATGAAATGTAGGAAATTGAATTACGTTTCCGAATATATAAGTTTTATGTATTTAAAATCTTAATAACTATGTCAAGTTTCATTTTTTAAGGCAAATGATAAGGTATATGTTTTTGTGGGTGCAACCTTTAAGGGCCTAAATGATGGTTTTAGGCTACAAAAATTTGCAGACATGTAGAGAACATATAGAACTAGTGCAGCGCTATTTTTTGAAAATAAAATTAGTAATTTTTATTTTTATTTTATAATTATCTAATTGATCATTCCTTTGAAATGGTATGTCTTGTGTGGGTGCATCCTTTGAATGTCTTAATGAAATAATCATGAAATGAGTTTTTTTAAATAATGTATAGGCCCAGTTTCTTCTAGTGCACCATACAATTTGTTTTTAAATTATTAAGAATTGAAAAGGGTTATGGAAAAAACAATAACAACATGTTTTTTGAGTTAAGGAGTTAGGACACAATAGAAATTGAAGAAAATAGGAAAATATAGTATTTTTAAATAAAATTTATTTATGTTTAAAATTTTTCCACAAATAATTGTGTGCAACATACTATAACGAGTGTATAAAAAACGGTTCTTTAGAAATTGGTATTACTGAAGCAAACTTCAAACCATACACATAGGACTATTGGTGACATGTGAACAAGCACAAGTTTGGTATTACTGAAGCAAACTTCAAACCATACACACAGGACTATTGGTGACATGTGAACAAGCACACGTTTGGTATTACTGAAGCAAACTTCAAACCATACACACATGACTATTGGTGACATGTGAACAAGTGAATTGGCATGGTTTACGTGCTAAGAAATGAGAGCATGTTAGGTTTAAATTCAAATTACATTTCCCAACGTTATAGAATTGTAAAACATGTGTGTGTTATAAAACTACCAAACACATGACCTTTATAGAACTACAAAACTCGTGTGCATTATTGAACTACAAAATGCGCGCACATTATGTAGAGAAAAAATGCTAGAACTATATGCAAGAATCAAATGTATGGTTAATAGAGTAGAGGGGTAGGAAAGGGTCAAATTCCTAGGAGGATGCTGGAAGTTCAAGAGGGGATGGTTAATAGTTGAGAGGGGGTGGGGAAGGGTCAAGGGCCTAGAAGAATGTTGGAATTTCTAGTGGGGATGGTTAATAGTTGAGAGGGGGTGGGAAAGGGTCAAGGGCCTAAGAGGATGTTGGAAGTTCCAGTGGGGATGGTTAATAGTTGGGAGGGGGTGGAAAAGGGTCAAGTTCCTAGGAGGATGTTGTAAGTTCAAGTGAGTATGGTTAATAGTTGAAAGAGGGTGGGAAAGGGTCAAGGGCCTAGGAGGATGGTGTATGTTCAAGTGGAGAAAGATGAAGGGAATCAGATCATGATGGGTTAAATGGGTGAAGAGGAGTGTGGATTGAGAGAACTATTAGGACAAGAAGAGGTGTTGCAGACATATAGGGTTAGAAGCAATATGTGAGACTTGAGTGACGATTGGGGATGAGGTGGAGGGGAGGAAGTGGGTGATGGTTTGATGAGAGAGAGGGCTAGTGAATGGAAATGTGGATATGGAGGATTAGAGGAGGGATAGGGTGTGTCGGAGGAGAGAGGTTGAAGGAGTGGGAAATTGAAGAGATGGTATTGAGACGTGATTAAATAATGAATATGGGTCATAATGAGGTAGGGGGTTTAGGAGAAGGGATACGTTGACAACATA